>VUYV01000012.1:3884568-3972164 GCA_008711295.1 Anarhynchus alexandrinus | reverse complement strand
GCACTCGTGTACGCTGTAGTAATGTGGAAGGGTATACTGGCCTCTCTTTGCTGTTTTTTTTTAACCATTGATGGCCAAACTCAGTGGGGGTGTTGAATAGGTTGAAATTAGACATTCTTGGGCCACGGCAAGGCTTCTTCCAGAAGAAAACGTGTTGCAAACTGGGCCATCTGCTCCAGGAGCAGATACCAGTTCTGGAGCTCCTCCTGCAGACGTTAGCAGGGGCACAGCATTGCCTAGGACTATGCTGGGCAACCCATGGTCTCGAGGAGACGTCTCCCATCCCCAGCTCTTCTGTCACCCCGGTGGCTGCACCCTGTCCAGGCCAGAGTGCCAGAGGGTGCAGGAAGGGGCCTCTGTTCGTCTGTGAGCGATGGTGATGCTGATTCCTGGCCTTTACCTGGGGAGGAGGTGGTGGACAGTGGGAAGGCGTTGGGCTGGCTGCCAGCAGGGCCTTCCAGGATATTAAGCTACAATATAAATTAGTAAAGTTGGTGAAAGGCAGTTTAAGTTTTGGCTTTTAAACAATGTTTTTGTGTTCAAGGCTGACTATTATTATTATTTAAAAAAAAAAAGACAAAGAAAAAGAAAAAATATATATCAAGTAGTTTAGGAGTACAGAAACTAAACATTTCATTATAGATCAAATGAAAGGTTTGAGTTCCTTAATACTACATTTCCTGAACTGTTCATGTCTGTGTAAACAATCTGATTTTTTCTTTTTACTGGAACCCAGTTTGCTTTCTTAATCTGTAACAGTCCAAAAATTATTTTCTTGCAGGATATCTTTTGACTTCTGTCATCTTTTTAGTTATTTGCTTTCATTCCTTCTCAGAATGGAGCTGCTATTTTTCTGTTATTTTAGTCATCGCTTCATGTCTAGTGTTATCCTTGTTTCAGGAAGAAAAGTGGCATCTACAAGGGAACAGAAAAACATTAGCAGTGCACAGCACTACAGTTTGTTTCCTGTATCATGCTTTTATTTGCAACTAGTAACACTTTTTGACTTAATTATGTGTCTGGGAGAAAAAAAATGTATAGCTGAGACATGCTGCGTTTCACAAGTGTGCTGTGTTCGTTACCACATATACATTACAGAGCTATGAAACCTGCAGTGTCTGTTCTGCTCATCCCTCATTCCAGTCCGTTTGAACTCCTGATCTCTCTGTTATCAAACCAATATACCATACAGAGAAGCCAAGATTAGTCAGTCTTAAGTTATCATGCACGCAGTCTGTCTCAGGAGACAAGGGCTTCGTGACACCACATCAGGTTTCAAGCGAAGTAGGACTGTGAGGTTTAAAATGTTTTCATTTCCAGTGAAATGCTTCGGTGCCATCTGAATTCTTCCAGGCAACAAGTAGCTGGAGGAAGTAGAAATTTCATTACTTAATACCCCAGGGATGCCTTATTTGAGTGCACGAGACGTGCCATCTGGAAATTCTTGTTCATTCACATGCTGCGGCCTTTTTTGGACACCGAAGAGCTCCAAGGTGTTTGGTTTGAGTTGCTTTGGAAGTGCCCAAAATAAAATGGGGAGAAATATTTGAAAGTCTTTATAAAAAATAAATAAATAATTAAAAAATCTGTTTCCAGCTGAGTTGCCCAGGTTACCCTGCTCCGCTATGAAGCCAGTCCAAACTTCACTGCTGCATACTGCTACGCTGCAAGCACTGCCTCTTCTCCTTCTCCTACTTTTCACCCAGTTGTCCCTTAAAATTCCTCATAGGTCACTGGCAGCAAGGTATCCCTCTTTCTTCCTCTTTCTTTTTCTGCTCCCCAAACCTGCAGCCACCAGAGACTCTGGTGGGGTCCCTGGGGTCTGTGGGAACACCACCAACCCCAGACAAACACTCTAGGCGCAACCTTTGGGACATTTTCATGGTGTCCGTGTAGCTGTGTTGGTTTTCATTGCATATGTTTGCTAGAGTGTAAGCTTGGGGTATGCTGGTTCAATTGGGTTTTGTTTGGAAAATGTGAATTTAGGAAAAGTCTTTGTTTTGGCAGAGCCCGATGTGTGGCAGAGGTGTACCTTGTGGTTTGCTGTCTCTCTTCACCTCCTGCCCCACAGGCCTGGCCTTGGAGCTCACGGGCTTCTGGGCTTTCATGGGCTGGGGTTTGGCGGCTGCCCGTGGAGCCAGGGGGTCAGCAAACCCTCATCCCCACGGAGACGGGCAAAGCCCGGAGGGTGCTGCAAAACTGGTAGTAAAATGTGGTTCGCATCACTTACCATTGCATAACGCAGACATCCTTTCTGGGATTGGGTCAGGTTGGAGAAGAATGGTTTGAATGACTTTAATAAAGTGTGCTGAAATTTTAATAATAAAACAGGATTTATTATGCTATTTAAAAATCTATTCAAATCTATTTAGCTTCCGTTTCTAAGGCTTTTTGTCTCAAAATTGAGGCCCTTTGTGACTTATGATTAATGGTGGTGGTGTTTATCCCTCAGTGTTTCCTGCAGAACCTACAGTTTATTTTTATGTGGCTACTTATTTAAGTAAATCTCATGGAAATTAATATTTCATGATATTCTGTCCCTCAGTCAAATACTATAAAAATGGGCAGAATGAGCCCAGTACATAGAGGGAGCAATAAGTTTTATTTTATTAGGAAACCAGACTACAAAGGTTTTATTTGCTTACTTCTATTTGATTGGAAATAGTGAAGTATTGCCCATTATCTGCAGAAAATCCATTTCATATTGCACTGACTGCTTTTACCATACTGGATTCTGTTTATTTTCCTAGAAAAAGTTTCTTTTAAACAAACTGTGATATATATTTAAAAAAAATTTTTTTTTTTTTGTAAGAAAGAAATGTTAGGAAATTTCACAGAGTACTCTGAATTTCTTGAAGAAATGCATTTCATGTTGCGTTTGAGCTTCTCTGTCCTTATGTTATGATTTGCCTCTCAGTAACAGATCAGTTCCGTAGAAATATATTAGAAAGCTGTTTTCCAAGAGTCCAACAATTTTGGTAATTATGGGGGGACTATTTGAAGAAGGTTTTGGAAGATACTGAAACTACTGTAAAAGGAAAGTTTTGTTGTGTGTTTTTTTTTCAACATTGTGGCTTATGTTTACTTTTTCGTAGCAGTGCATTCTTAAAACTTTCCAGCGTCGTCTTAATAGCTAGAAAAGCTTGACAGAACAATTGTAAAGCATTGTGTAATTGTCTTTTGAATACATTTCTTCTTCAGTTAGTAATAAGGACAGATTTAGAGAGCCAGACTTCTTTTCAATAAAAATTAAACTAGTTATGCCCTTGCTTATTATTTAAAATGAATAACTAGCAGAGCATTACTTTCCTATTGTTTTCTAAATGCTGAGCATTAAGTAGTATAAGAAATGGAGCTTGTCAATTCTTTCTTTAAGCAAAGAGACTGCTGCAAGTTAAGTTTGGGCAAAATTCTGCGGAATTTTTCATATTCAGTGTTTGTAGAATCACAGAATGGTTGAGGTGTGATGGCACTGCTGGAGATCATCAAATCCAACCCCCTGCTCAGAGCAGGCTCAGCTAGAGCAGGTTGCTCAGGGTCATGTCCAGGCAGGTTTTGAGTATATCTAAAGATGGAAACTGCATAGCCTCTCTGGGCAACCCGTTACACTGCTTGATCACCCTCACTATAAAAATTAGGTTTCTTATATTTAATTGGAATTGTCTGTATTTCATTTGTGCCCATCGCCTCTTGTCCTGTCATGGGGCACCACTGAGTAGTCTGGCTCCATCTTCTTTACGACTTCCTTTTGGTTATGTATGTGTGTGGATAAGATCTCCCCAAACCTTCTCTTCTCCAGGCTGAACAGTCCCAGCTCTCTGTCTCTCCTTGCATGCCAGATGCTCCAAGCCCTTCATCACCTTCACGCCCCTTGGCTGGACTCACTCCAGTGTGTCCATGTCTGTCTTGATGAAGCTGTGTTTCTCTGGGGAAGAAGATTTACAAGAGCGTCTGTTGGAAATGCGCAGTGAGCTCTTCCCCTCCTAGACATGCCATGAGTGAATGGCCCTCCTGAGATCCAGGGGCTCAGGCTGAGCCCTTACTGTGGACATCGTTGTAAGCTGCTTCCAAGTGCCCTGTCAGCAGACTCCTGCTTTTTGGGGGCTGAAAATCAAAGGTAGCCATCTGTGAGAGTACCTTTCTCTCTCTTGCATGCTCCAGAAACTGGACTGCTCAAATGTGCTTTAGCAGGTGGCTTGTCTTTTGTTCTTCCACGTCCATCCTCTCCTCCCCCCTCCCAGCGTCCTCTGGTCAGAAACTTGCAGCAGTTTAGGTTAAAAACATCACAGTCTGAGCTGGGGTCAATGTAGGACTCAGACTCAGTGTGGCTCTGGCTGTTTATTTTAACCTCTCCTGTGACACACGAGCTCATAGATTTTATAGCTGCGTCACTGTGATCAGCGGTTTACTGACATGTTAAATGGCACACATCTAGGAATGGGAGTGGATGCTACTGGGCAAAAATACATTCCACATCTACTGCGTGTAGCGGGTAACTTTCCAAATGGGCAGTGCACATCATTGCTTTGGAATGACTCGTTCTCAGTCTGGTTTATTCTGTTTTCTTTCCTCCTCATTCTTAGTGGGATGTTTTTTGTTGACTTTCACTTAAAAGAAAATGCAGACTGAATAATGTCGATACTCAGCATTAGCTCTTCCCCCTTTACTGTAAAGAATATGATCAAAACTGTCAAGCATTTAGTATCTGCAGTGGTTGGCTCCCCTTTGATGCTCACACTCCTCCTTCTCTCGTCTCCCTCCCTTGATAATGTGATGCTGTAGCCCCCGTGGCTTTTAAAGAGCTTGAGGTGGATACGACAAGAGCTTACCATTAGCACACCCACTAGATACACTAAGTTTGTAATTTTCTGACTGGGTAAGTTGTTTAGTCAAGTCACAAGCCCTTGACTGTGGAGTTCACCATACTTCTATCTTGGAGCTAGCCAGATTTGTCCCATGAAACATGAGAAAACAAGCGAGGGTCCTCCTCTCTTCATGCACTCTTTGGGCACTTCATGCTCCTGGTCCATGAACTTTTTTGGAAGAGGGAGATACTAATATTGGGAGTAGATTTTTATTAAGTGATGGCTCAGTAGTTCTCAGCAGTTCCAAACTCCTTTCTTTATCATGTGTCTCTATGAGTCAGATGGGGTTTGCTCTGCAGGGTATTTGCAGAGAGTTTATGGATCAACTGACGTAGTGTATTTCATGTCACTATTACCTGCATTGAAGGTACCACTAATTCCAGTAAATTGGGATGTGTAAGTGTATATAGTAGACAGTTTGGAATTTAACTTGAAGCACGATTCAACAAGCAGATGTGCTGAAATAAAGAGAAAACGTAAGAACTAGCAAGAAAAAGTTAAGGAGAAGGAAGTACTACAAGAAGAGGTTAAAAGACTGGCTGTCTTTCTAAAGTATTTGCTGGAATTCAACCATATGGAGAGTTTGACTGTGCTGATTTGAAAAGAAGAAAAACAGCTTTTATGTCAAGAAACATAAGGAGTACTGTATCCTCTGTAGTCAAAAGATAGCATTATTGTGCCTGGTGTCAAGTGAGAAGATAGTGCATGTATTCATAGGTATTCTTTTCTGAACTTAAAATCTGTATTCAGAATTGTCATTGTTCCCCAGTGCAGTAATTTCTCCATGTGATTTATTCACTAAAATATTTTACCTTCAGTATTTTAAGAATTTTAATAGATAGTTGAAGCAGTTTAATAATATTTACAGATAATGTCATAAAATAGCTTTCTGATTTTTTATTATTTTACACCTTTTTATTTTTCTGTGGCATTTTTAATAAGCACTTTTATATTCAAATGCAAAGATACAAAGTCAATTTTCAAATTATTTAGTTGCTAGTAATTGTTCTTTGGCCAACTTTGCCACCTAGCGGCTGTAATTAAACAGAACAGTTCATTTTCTCGATTTTTTAAAAAAGTAATCTGGCACAGTACTTCTGTATTTTTTCTTTTGCATTGAATATTCTATGATTTTTGAGTTTTTGTACTTTTCAGATGCAACTGAAACCACTCATAATATGTTTATGAAAATACGCACTTTATCTTCCAATGTTGTTTAAAAGCTTAGTAAATGAGTGACTGCAAGTATAGATGAGTTTAATACTAGACAATTCAAATTTTTTAAGAAAGTAGTCTTCTCATAATAGAATCAAAAGAAAAACTGTAAGCCCTGTTAAAATCTCTCATGAAAAGATGTAATTTTAGGCCTCTGCTTCGATGTGCTACAGACTGTTTTTCCTCTAATATCCTTGTAGCATATGAAAATAAATCATCCTTTTTTCAGATATCGTCCCTACAATGTAAAGAAAGGAGAAATTGATATGGTCCGAAATTGTATTTTTCTGTGTTGTGGTGCCTTTATTTCTGTGAAATGCGATTAAAATAGAAACTTTGCAATGGCTGTGTCCTCCGTTTCCCGTACCCTGCTATGGCATACGTGCTATGAACAACGGCATTAGTCAAGAAATGTGTGGGGCAGTGATGAACCCTAAATCTTCTTGGCAGTGGTCCAGCTGCTGTCTCCTCTCTGGACTACACCAAACCACAGAAAAAGCAGCTCCCCAATTTATAATTTGCATGTAATCTTTCTTTTCCTCTCTTCCTTGGTTTTTATATAGAAGCATTACGTTTTTTTTCTTCCTCAAATGCTTCAAGCTGGCCTTGTTTAATACATTTTTACTAAACTTAAAGAGAGTTGTTGAGGAAAAAATAATTCTTTCAACAGGAAAAAAAGCATCTCTATCCATAACATGGGCATTTGATATTAACAGTGATATTTAATGTTGGAAAATGTTATGATCGCCATTGCAGAAAGTTGTTTTTTAGACATGGGTTATCTCCTTTCAATCTCTTCTAGGTTCCAAAGGGAAAAGTAGCTGTTCTCTGAGCAGCAGAGCTACAGAAGCTTGATTTCCTTTTGTTGTATGTCCTTTTTTTCTTTTATCTATCCAAATGACAATAATTCTTTCTAGGAGGGTGACAGCATGCGCTGTGACTGATTCAAAGTTGTACGTGTGGTGATTTCCCAGACATGTAGGCATGATATAGTATAACTGGCCTGGCAGAGCATGTGACAGTTGTTTATAATTTAGTATGATTTTGTAATTATCAAGGGTTTGGATGTCTCTTATTTCACCTGTTTTCTAGTACTCACCAAGCCTGTAGAAACAAAATATCCTCTAAACTTCCACTATTTGAATTAAATTGACTGACAGGTGCAGAAGCTGATGAGGTGGTGAAAGGGAGGAGAATCTGCTGGATGAAAGGGAGGATCACACAATTACATAAAGCTTTGGTCCCTAACAAATCTCATCTAAAAAGCTATGGGAAAGGCCATCATACAACTTGATAAAAAATATCCTAGAGAGCATACTGCATATGATAAGAAACTAAAATAGCATGAACATCTCTTTAATGTTGTCATAGGATTCATATTATCAGATTCAATACAGCAAATTGTTTAACTGTTGGAATATATTCAGTAAATCCCTAAAGTATAGGAGTGAGTAAACACAGGAGCAGAAAAAAAAAAAAGGGGAGGTGGTGCAGACTTCGTCTTTAATGAGAAATAAACAAGTCCTTGACTTTTGAGCTGAGGACTAGGGAGAGGTACTGATAGTGTCTGAGATGGCATGAGAGATGACCTTCACATTGAAGAAAACAAAGATGACTAGGTGTAGAAGCTGCCAAATGTGTGTTGCTAATGAAATTTCTGATAACATCTGTGTATGCATGGTATGACCTGAGCTGGTGGCAGAACATACCTGAGAATTAGAGTTCTCAGGTGGAAACAGTAGTATTGTAGACAAATTGGAGGAAAGATGAGAGGATACCACATAGAAACATGGTGTGTTCAAATACCTGCCTGACAGGAAAAACTGAAAAGCAGACTGCCAATACAGAGGATGATGGATACAAGTAGAGGATCACAAGAAAAGAAGTTGAAAATACAGTTGATGTTTCTGGATGGGACCAGTCTTTTTTTCAGTGGTGCCCAGTGACAGGACAAAGGGCAACGGGCACAAACTGGAACATAAGATGTTCCATCTAAACATGAGGAGGAACTTCTTTACTTTGAGGGTCGTGGAGCACTGGCACAGGCTGCCCAGAGAGGTTGTGGAGTCTCTGACTCTGAAGACATTCAAAACCTGCCTGGATGCCATCCTGTGCAACCCTGCTCTAGGTGTACCTGCTCTGGCAGGGGGTTGGACTAGATGATCTCCAGAGGTCCCTTCAACCCTGACCATTCTGTGATTCTGTGATAACAAGAGACAGAATAAACTGCAGGCAAAGGGAACAATGTGGCATAAAGAGCCTCAGCAGGCATGAAGAAGACAACGTTATCTGTAAGTGGAAATCCCTTTAAAGAAGATAGCTTGGACAGCAGATCAAATAAAATCTCCTCCTGCGTCAGAGTGGTGGTCCATCTAGCACAGTAGTCTATCTCTAACTGTAGTTAAAAATAATGCTACTTAGAGAGGGTATGAGAGAGCCTGTCGGCTTTGAGGTCTCCTGTTCTCCTTGTTTTGTCAGAGGGTATGTGTCTTGGCTATTTGCATTTGTATCAGTTTATGTATCTGCTCTCCTTGAATTTGTCCAGTTCCCTCTTCCCCGGTAGTGTCTGTGGTACTGCCAGTGGCAGCAAATTGCAGAATTTCATGCCTAATGCTGTAAAAAAGTATTTTATTTTACTTGTTTTACTTTATTTTACTTGTTTGAAACTGATCTCCTTGAAAGTTTAAACTGTGACTTGCTGATTGAGATTCTCTGACGTAGATCTGCATGAGAAAAACTACAGCTGTAGGTAGGACGATACCTTGACAGATTCATACAACCAAGGTTAGTGATCATTTGAGGCAAATTGTTTATTTTCTGTCTTTGGAGAGCTTTTAACATACTGAAAAAATGAGCTTGAAAAAATTGCAGCTCATGTTACCTTCATGTAAGTTTGCATATATTGCCTCTTTCAGGATCAACTGTGATAACAATGAGGGATTGCCTTATTAAAAGATAATTTTTGAATGATTTAACTTATTTTTGCTCAGAAATTATGTATGCATAGATGATGTAAGCAAGAAGGTTTTAAGTATTGCTAATTAATTAAGACATGCTAACTAGCAAAAACAGCATAGTGATAGATCACTAAATCAAAAGATTTCAGGTTAAAAGGGTTTTGCTCTTTTTCAGTCTACATTGAGAAATCATTGTCTGCAACTTCAGCAGCTTTATAAGAAAAAATAAATTAAAAATTGAGCTGTACAGCTCTGAAGTAAAGCTAGCCAGCATGAAGCCCTCTTAATGAAAATGAAGACTCCTTAGCGCTATTATTCTTTTCCAGAGAAAGGCTGGCAGAGAAGAGGACGTTTATAACATTAATAGAAAGTCAACAACGTTCATTTCTGGTGGAAGACAGGAAGGTGGGAGCCATGGTTGGCAAAAGCTCATTGTCAATGATTAAATCAGCAAACTGTTATTTAAGAATGTTAACTGAATGCAGAAGTCTTGCGCTAGGAGTGCATATTTTTTATATTAAATTTAGTTACTTAGATTTTTCCTGGAAAATACAGATCATATATGGATGATACAGTAGAGTTATCCATTTAGAATACCACTAAAAAAGCAGCTGACTGAGAATGTCATTGTGCTCTTCCAAGCAGTGGAAGAGTTGGATGTCAACGAAAGTAGGTTCTCGAAAAGCCTTGGGAAGAAAGGAATACAGCACGGGATCAGTAAAATGCCACGTGGAGAAAGATGACACCACTGGAGAGAAGTCATATTCTTACAGTTATTTCCAGCACTTTCTGGGCCAGATTTTTCATACTTTTTCGTGTGTGTGTCTGTAATGTATTGTATAAAGTGCAGCAAATGCTTTGTAAAAGTTGGACTGTTTTTGAGAATCTCATACAGGTTTTTACCACTAAGTTCATGTCCAAAATAAGTTTTTGGGTTTGTTTTGATTTTTCAGTGGGAGGGACTGCATCGCTTTCTCTACAGTTCACAAAACCAAGGGATTCAGAAACAGCTTATTCTGCCAAAAAGTCTGAGATTTTTTGGTCATAATTTCTCTGTCACCGTAGACCCCTCACACAGTTCTGCATGGATGCTTAAAATGCTTTATTTGTAGATAACTGAGTGGCTTAAAATATCTCAAATTAGTTTCTCTGAAGTGCTGCATGGAAAGAATGTTAAATGGTACTGAGTAAATTAATCTATTTAACAACTGACTAATATGCCAAAAACCTTTAGCTAAAAATAATACATTATTTCATAAATGCTGACTCAGATAAACTACTAAGTAGTGGGCCTGAAAAGCTTTAGAAGAAGAATTACAGGTAAAGCAAATTAAACATTTTGATGTAAATTTAGGAATCCATTCAAGTATTTAAAACGAAGTTCTTACGATGCAACTGAGCAAATCAGACCTAAATATTTGTGTGTATAAATTTTAGGAGGAGAGGCCTTTCTGAGGGACAGTGGTTTATACTGAGTATCCATACCACTAAGCTGACGTCCTAGAAAAATAGCTCTTAATAACCTTTGAAGGGTCATGGTGACTGGGGAAGGTTTGTGAGGACTGGAAGAAAGCAAATATAATGACAGTCATCGTGAACGGTGAGGAGGAGGATCTGGGGAACTACAGGCTGGTCAGCCTTATCTCAATCCATGTGAAGGTGACGGAGCAATTCCTCTCAGAAACCAGTATTAAACATATGAAGGACAAGTAGGTGATTGGCAGTAGTTAGCATAGATTTACAAAGGGAAAATCAAGATTGACCAGTTTGACAGCCTTTTACAATGAGATGATTGGCTTAGAAGACAAGGGGAGAAGAGTGGATGCTGTTTATCTTGCCTCTGGCAAGGTTTTCCAAGCTGTTTCCCAGGACATCCTCATAGACAAAATGATGGACTAAATAAGTGGATGGTGAAGTGGACTGAAATCTGTCAGAACTGCCATGCTCTAAGGGTTGTGATCAGTGGCATGAGGTCCAGCCCAGCTGGAGGCCAGTCACTAGTTTTGCACCCCAAGGGTAGTCCTGGAGCCAATGCAGTTTAACCTCTTCATTAATAGTCTGGATGACTGAGCAGAGTGTAGCTTCAGGAAGTTTGCAGATGCTACAAAACTGGGGGAGGAGCGGGTAATAAATCAGAGGGTTGTGCTGCCATCCAGATGGACCTCAACAGGCTGGAGAAATGGTCTGACGGGAACCTCATGAAGTTCTACAAAGGCAAGTGCAAAGTCATGCACCCAGGAAAGAACATTGCTTGGGGCTGATCAGATAGAAAGCAGCTTTGTAGAAAAGGCCCTGGGGGTCCTGCTGGACTCCAAGTGAACATGAGCCAGCCATGTGTCCTTGCAGCAAAGGCCAACAGCCTCCTGGGCTGCGTTAGAAATAGTGCTGCCAGCAGGTCAAGGGTGGTGATCCTTGCCCTCTGCTCAGCTGTGGCGCTACACATCTGGAGTGCTCATCCAGTTCTGGACTCCCTAGGACAAGATAGACATGGATGTTCTAGAGTCTAGCCAAGGGCCACAAACTTGATAAAGGGCTTGGCACATATGTTATATGAGGACAAGCTGAGAGGGCTGGCTGGGACTGTTCAGCTGAAGAAGGAAAGGCTCAAGGGGATCAAGGGCTGAATGGAAGGAGTAGAGAAGATGGACCTAGATTCTTCTCAGTGGTGCCCCATGACAGGACAAGAGGCAATGGGCACAAACTGAAATACAGGCAATTACAATTAAACATAAGAAAAAGCTTTTTTCTGTGGGGATGGTGAAGCACTTTAACAGGTTGCCCAGAGAAGTTATGGAGTCTATCACTGGAGATAATTTGAAACTCGCCTGGACATGGCCCTGAGCAACCTGCTCTAGTTGAGCCTGCTCTGAGTAGGGGGTTGGACTTGATGATCTCCAGCAGTGCCTTCCCACCTCATCTGTTCTGTGATTCTGTCAATGAATCGAAATAATCATTTAACGGAATTTATCTGTAAAGGAACTTTAAGGTAGCATAGGGCAGGCAGTCATTTTTTTGTACCTTGTTCTGAGGGGGGGGTTGTGCTTGTGTTTTTTTTCATCCAGAAAAAGCATTCAGCATGGTTTTATTCCGTCATTGCTCTCATTTGGAATGGATGTGATGCCATTTGAGGTAGTTGGGGCAGCTGTGCCTTGAGCTTGCTGGCATTGAACACTTCAGATCCATCTCATTAGCTCTGGGCAGTCACTTGATCAGATTATGGAAGGTCTGGCCATGAGCTTTGGGTGACTGTGAGCTGGCAGAGGCTTTACCCGGATAGTGCTGGTTAGCTGAGGAAGCCAATCAAAGTAAATGATAACAATTTTCTGACAGCCTCTTTTTCTTTTCCCACCTTTCAGTTTATATAACCTGTGAAGTGAAGCACTAGAGGAGAATACAAATAGCTATATCACTCATTTACCCTCTAAGGGTTCATTCCTATTCCGCCTTTATGCCAGCCTCTTCATTTAATTTCAGATAAAAACTTGTCCTTTCTTCCATGCTGTTTCAATATTGGAGAAGTTGCCTCTAAATATTCGAAAATCAACCGCACTGATTACTTCAAAACACGTCCAAAGTTTGTCCTTATTTATTGTACCTGTTGGTATATTTATCACCGCTGTGCCGCTGTTTCTTCCTGCTCCCCAAGTGTCTGTAGCAATCTTTTGAAGATTGTTTTATATGTATATGTTAAGTGCCTTTTTGAAGATGCTATAGTTTTGCCCTGTGTGAAAAAATAAAATTACTCACTGCGAACTTTAACTTTTGTATTGTCCTAATGATAATGGCTACCTAAAAGTTTGTTTCAAAAATATATCACAAGAAATATGAAATTAGAAGAGTTGCTGTGTTCATAGAGCTATTTTTTTCAGTGTTAGAGCATGGAAAAAAATATCTTTCACTGGCTTGGTAGTATCCTGTCTTTTAGTGAGGTTTTCTGATTTTTAGTTATTCTTGGGTTACGTGCCTGACACCTTCAATTTAAGGTGGGGTTTTATTAGAGTGACAATGTTAAGGGGGGGTAGGGAGGTTGGAACTCGATGATCTTCAAGGTCCTTTCCAACCTAAACCATTCTATTATTCTATTCATTATTATTCTATTATTCTATGATTCTATATTCTATGATTCTATATTCTATGATTCTATGATTTGCCAAGAATCATTAGAATAGATTGTTGCAGTTTGCCTAAAGACTATAAATAAAGGACAGGAAGGATAGTGATGAATTTTGCTGCTTTAATAGTCATCCTTGTTTCTTTAAATGCAATAAACAGTGCTAGACATCACAAACGTGGTACTGAGAATGTGGACGACAAAAGAAAGTAAAATCCAGTGTGTGTGCTGAAGAAAATTTAACAGAAGATGTAAACCGTTTGATTCTGTATTCACTACATTGTCCTACGGAGACTGTAAACAAAGTGATATTTGCAGAACGTAAAATTTTACTGTATTTCAATTACAGATGACTTTGACTTGGAGATACTTGTGTCTCTTCTATCCCCAAAACAGTCATCCCTCCCACACCCCTCCATAAAAAGCAACTTAGAGTCATGTTGAAATAAAAGTCTTTGGTAATGGTTTGAAGTATGGTCATGACAAAGTATTTTAGTAATTTGGGAGTAGGGGGGGAGAGAGAGAACCAATTTTCCTGCCTGTGTTGAAAGGAGTGATTTTGTGGTTGGATTGTGAAATCTTTGGTTGTGAGAGTAGATGCACGCTAATTTGAGTGAGAGTTGTGATACTGGTTTTGTAAGGGATGCTCATGGTTGCTATGGGTCATCTTGATGAGTTTTAGGAACAGTTAGAAATTTAAATGCATTTATCTTCTTCTGTAGCATTTGAAACTTCTAAAAGTAATTGCTACTTTGTCCTGGTTTTTCGTATTGCTTGCCTTACCAGTGCAAGAAACACTTATGCAAAACCAATATTATTGATGATTTCCAAATAAATTTCACAAATCTGGAAAAATAAATTAAATGTAAAACATATAGCTGAATTATGGCTTTCATACTGCTGTTAGTTTATGTATGTATCTTCCCCAAGAGTAAAAAGTAGTCTTTATAAGGAGAGAATATAGAGAACTGATTGTTAGGTATGTATGTATGTATGCAACTGCTGTATTATTCTTTCTAGCTTTATTTGATTAGCTGTTTTGAACAAGTGATTCTTTTTTTATGGTAATTTTCAGTATGTCCTGACTTCCAAATGCTTTTTTCTTCCTGCTGGTTGTCATTACTGCTATATTTATTAATGGTTTTGTCAGAATAACTCTAAACAGTCCTGATCTGAAGAGATGAATGGTCTGCATTGTTTATTTGTCCGTTATACTGCTTTTGGACTGTGAAATTGTTACAAGGACACTTCCTTATATGTCGTCGTGAAGTACCAGCTTCTGTCCTTCTGCTAAAGATAAATCATTACCTATATAGGAGGTAAAATAAAGCTAACTTAGATTTAGGTGTATAGATTATGCCCTTACATCCACAATTTCCTGTTTTTAATTGTATTAGTCTTATTATATTTTTTTAAGATGCTGAGAGCATCTGCAGGTCCAGCTGAGATGAGTTATCAGCAATACATCTTCACTAGCAATTGTGGCTTTACAGCAAAAGTACATTTGGCTTAGAAAAACCTACTGGTGACTATAGGAACTGCTGGTTGTTAGATGGTCTGGAAAAAAACCTACCAAAAATAATTCCAAACCCCAAACCAGTCAAACTAGTGATATTTGAATGGCTAAATATGCATTTTGGTCCCCAAAGACACATAGATGCTTAACACTGCTGATTTATTTTTTTTTTAAGAGGGAAATTACACATGAAAAAAATGTACTTGAAATTGGCAGGAGTTAGGTGCCTAAATTGAGTTGTCGTTGCCAGACTTTGGGCTTGTAAATGTTAACTCCCTTAGTTATGTGATTTCAGTGCAGAGTGAGAGGGCTTCCTGCTTCTATGGGTGGACCTTTATTATCTTCCACTGGAATAAAACTCTCTCCTGACCGTTCGGCCAGTTTGTGTACCCATTGCCATTTTGCCTACACACAGATAACTTGCCTTCTTTGGAGTCTCCGTTTTCAAGCGTGGAAGCCAAACCAGTCTCTGAGAAGCACCATCTTCTTTTTCTTTACTCTTTTGAGAAGATTTAACCCTTTCATTATCCATCGTCACGCAGCCTATGTAAAGACAGGGTAGAAATATCTCGTATAATTTCTAATTTTTTCATTGCAGGTTTTATTAATAAACTCAGTCATGAAATTAAAAAGAAAAGTGCCTTTATGTCTACCTTTTAAAAGTAATATATTGGTCCTCTTATTTTACTGTTTTAAGCATACTGTGTATCCTATTATTTAGCAAAGTGCTGGTGGTGAAAGAGTTAATTTTGCCTCAGTGTTAAAAAAGTAAGTGAATCATGTATTCATCTGACCGGAGATGTACAGTACTGGAGACATTTGAGACTCTTAGACCACGGCCATAAAGTACTGAAGGATTTAATTTTAAGATATGATATAGCTATTAAGCCTTTTCAGTACTGGAATATTCAGTCCCTCCCAGAAGAAGAGTGATGAACTGTGATCGTAAACAGGTTAATTTCATCTGACCTGATTTCAGATGTGTCCCCTTATTGCTTTAAGGATAATAATTTTTCATTATATTTATCTTTTCAAAATCATTATCCATAAGTCTCAATTATCCAAGTATTTAATTAGCTCTGTCAGTTCCTTTGGTTAAAAAAAGAAAAAAAAAAAGAAAAAAAAAAAGGTGTTAATCTCAAAGCCTAAGTGTGTGTTCTGAGTTTTGATGTTCTCTCAAGTTCTTTTTGTAAACAGTATCAGCAGAGGAGACGGTGCCTCTGATGCGAGTCAGGTAGTAAGGCCACTCAGCAGTCCTGCCTACAATTCATGTGAAACACGTATCGCCAGACAAAGCATCTGACTATTTGGAGGGTGGTTCTGTAGTCTTGAGAATCCAGAGTGAATTAAAGTCTAGACTCCGTCATTTTTTCAGGCTGTTGGGAAGGGATAAATAACAAATCAGATATGCCCAAGACAGAACAGAGGTAACACTGAAGCCAGGATGCTCTTGCCGGTTTGTGCATTGGGAAGAAAGCTGTAATAGCAGCAGCAGCAATAACAACAGCAGCAGCGGCAGCAGCAGCAGCAAGAGACCTTCGGAAAGCCGGGTGTTGCAGTAGTCCGAGATATAAAGATCCTCTTACGTCTCTGTCTTTCCTAAGTTCAGAATGGTTGAGACAAACCTTACGCCACGTGTAGTAAAAGATGTATATGAGTACGGAATTTGCTTTGTAGTAACTGGATGCTGAGGAAATAAAGACGTGCCTCTGGGGTTTTGTTGTTGGTTTTTTTCTGCCCTTTTTTTTTTTTTTAATCATCTGAAACAGAAGAGATTGATTTACTCAGAGAAAGTAAGTTTCATCCGTCTTCAAGATAATTTAAAAGGACAGCTCGGGAGCTGGAGGGTGACTGTTTTTCTACCTGTTTCCTTGCACCTGGGGCTGAAAAGTGAGGAGAGATGGACAGTGTCTCAGAGGAGACAGGAATGACCGAAGCTTGGTGAAAAGCGTACACTGATTGTTGTCTGCTGTCCTCTTCATGCAGTGCTGTGGGCTGGTGCACCGACGGCGAGTACGGGTTTCCTATGTAAGTTTTCGTTTGTATTAGAATGATGCTAACTTGTACGTTCAACTCCTAATATATTAGATGGTACGGTATGCCTCGGGCAGGTATTTTCATGTATGTCTGAGTGACCAACCAGAGCAGTAAGTATCTGTGAAATAAGTTTTTACAGCACAGAGACACAAGGATTGTTTTAACAGGTAGGAGTTTTTTCTCGTCTATTTTTTCAGAACTTGTTTGCATCAAGAATATATCTTATTTCAAAATAACCTGCAGTGTTAAAAGACTGGAAGTCTGACCCTTCTGACTTATTTTTTAAATTGTGTATTTTTGCTTCCTAGTAGCCCTGTGTAAATGGAGTCATTAGAAAAGGACATCTCTATTTATCCATATATGATAACTGAAAATTAGTTAAAGTTATAAGCAATTATGGACTGGCACAAAAAAATTTTGAAAGACTCTGAGGAGCATAAAAATCATCTTGTGAGGTAGTTCTTTTGCAAAAGAGCAGTAGCACAGTGGCAGAAGTGCGGCCTAATGGTTTGCATGGTTTGTTTGCTTTCCAGAACAGGGTATTTCAATACTCTGGTATGATAAGACTGCTCTGTATTGCAAAATGGCTGTCTCTAATAAATTCCACAAGGAAGGCCAGCGCCAAGGCTTAAGTATTAGTAATGAAAAAGATTGGCTATTAGCTGAAATATGTCTGAACTATACTCAGCTGACGTGATAATCTCCTAAGTAATTCATTTACGTTTTAACATTCCGTTTCTATTCTGCTGTTCTGTTGTCAGATAGACGTGATAAGAAACAGGAGGTTGAAACGATCTGGCTAAGCTGCAAATTGAAATTGCTGAGTGTTTGCAACAAGCAGCTTGTAGCTTGTTGCACAAGAAAAGAACAAATATATCAGGAGAAATAGTTCTGTTGTCAGGATCGCTGTGTGTTTCTCTGTGTCATAGAAAGCTCTTTTGCACAACACTTAAAAAATGATCACAGAACAAGCAAGGTCATAAACAGGTGTGATCTAAGTCAAAGTTTGTATAGGGCATTGATGGAGAGAATAAAACTATTAAAAAGAAATCTCTTCTTCAGAATATAGTGCAGAGATGTAAACGATCAGAAATGTGCGTGTGGTCATAGTTGTTACGCACAGCTAATTTGACTTTGGATCTATTTTGTTCCTTACTTGTGCAACAGTTGATACTGTTCTGTAAGCAGCAGGCAGAAGCGTGGAGATTCAGATGAGGTCTTTGCTCGGGGTTAGAACTTAAACAGTGCAGTATTTTGCATAAATTATGCAAAACCCAATGTGTAGTTAATTTTAACCATCAATTCAATATAAAATAAGAACTTCGACATCTGTTATGCAGTTGCTTATTTGATATATAGCTATTCCCACTGTTATGCAGAAATTGAAATATGGATACATCGAAAGCAGCTCTTATTTGTTTGCTCTCTCATGCCAGTGGAGTTTAGGGCATATGAAAATAATGACCTCTTGAGATGCATCACCCGCCCTTTCATTTCTTCTTGCTATTGTTACTTAACAGTAGCATCAGCCACTGTGAATAATATCTAGACGGAATATTTGCCTGTTTGCAAAGTACCTTTCACAACCTGGAGGTGTCAGAATACTCGTTTGTGAACCACCATGACATCTAATTGGGTTTAGTCTCCGACTAGACACGTTAAACTCCATGAACCCCATCATTTTTTGGATGTTTGTGGGTAACGGAGGGAAAGATGCTCAGTGAATGTCTTATGAAGTACTAAGGTTTGCACCTTACTTTGTGATACTTGTTGTGTAAAGGGTATTGTGCAACGCTGCTGGGCCTCCTGGTATTCCGAGTACTTCGCTAACTGTTTACAAAAAAGAAGGTTGCTCTGTCTTACTTAGGATAGGTGAAATGGAGTTTGCCCTTGATCTTTTTGGTCCGGACCCATTACGTGAAAGATGACCGTGTTCTCAAATAACTTAATTACAATGAAAATTCTCTCTGTTGTTTGAATCCTTGATTATCCAAACCCGTTATTATTGAATTTTTTTGGTACTCCCCACGGCATTGGGCTAATTGAGGTTGTACTGTGTGATTCCTTTGGGATGAAAGCACTGAAATTAAAGTGAGCCAAGATATGACCCTTTTTATTAACGTCTGACTCATTGGGGAAAAACATCAGACTTTTATTCTGGGTTATTAGTTTACAGTTCTTAAGTTGCTTATGAATTGTAGTGGTGAATGATCCAACTTAGAAGTCTTAGAAGTTGGTGTGGCTTTTTTTTTTTATTTTGGGGGGAGTTTAAGATATTGTACTTTATGTATCCAAAAACGTATGACCAAATCTAACTGACTCTTGTTTCGCAACCAATGCAGCTCTTTCTGGTCCAGGTCTTAAAAATTGTGCAGGTCGTAGGAATAATCAATCCCTTTTGGGTCAGAAATAGACAGATCACTGCAATTAGTTATGTGAGCTCACATGGTTTCTTTGGAGGAGCAGCATTATTGGTGGAGAAGGTGGTTGTATTCTTACGTTGCTCCTTTCTATGATCTCCTGCGTGTTAGACTCTCATGCACAGAGATTAGTCCTGCATCTGTGTGCAGGGATAAAATTGAAGGCCTGGATGGATTGTGTCCATCTTTACCTTCTCTCCAGGTTTTGCTGCTATTGAGCGATGTGCAGACCACACAATGTTAACAAGATTAAATTTGGCCCAGGTGTTTCCCCCAGGTTTTCCTAATCGACTCTTCCTTCAGCATGGCACCATGTACTGCCTGCATCCACTATTTCCACTCTTTTTCTTCCTCTTCTGAGAATTTCTGTCTGTGGGTGGGTAATCAGGGCGATGGGGGGGCCATTTAATGCAATATGTTTAATACGGTGCGGCATAATCTGCAGCTTGTAATGGTAGGGTGTGTCATATGGGCGTTACGACTGCATACTAATACTCAATTCCAGAAATAAAGACCCTTATATTGGACATTTTCATGACAAAAGCTGGAGATAATTCCAAATAACATCTTCACCTTACTCCTTTAGTCTTGTCTATGGGATGGGGTCATGCCATTTGTCAAATGGGATTCATTTGAGGTAGTATGGGGGAGCAGCTCTGTGGAGTTCTTCCAGTGGATAATCTCATTTTTTGCTGGAATATGGGGTCTAAAACGTTAGTACTAATTGTATGTTGCCCAAAAATGTTTTCACAACTCTTACTTCCAGCATGTCACAGAACATCTAAAAGCACTGGAGCCTGCAGACTGACCAGTATTATTTCAGCTCCCAAACATTAGTCCAGTCTATCCACCATGTCGGTCCAGCCTTCAGGAGAAATTGCACCCTGATGGAAGTCACTCAGAAATCTTGCACTATCTTAAGCTCTCTGCTGTTCTTCCTGGAAGTGTTTGGAAATGAAGGCTGTTTGGACACAGAGTCCAAGATATTTCCAGCGTCTGCACATTTCTGAACAGAGCAGTTAGCAGTCAACCACATTGCCTGACTGTACGTACCGTCTCTTCTTATTGCTCTGGGTGGTCTCATTTGCAGCGGTGCAACATACCTGCCAAACTGGAAAAATTGCATATATGGCAACATAACAGGGGTTGACTCTGAACTTTTTATCCATGGCAAGTGAAAGCAATGACAGATACAGGAGGAGAGACCGTATAGTTTCTTGAAAGACTCTTCAAGATAGCGAACTTGGAAGTAACCTAATGCTTATCAGGAAGTCACCTGTCACTTACTGAAGCGTACAAGACAGGCAAATCCAAGTGCATTGAGCACGTTGGCGTGCTGCAAAACGTGTTGGCAGAGTGCATGTTTAATGCTGCTCTTACAGCTGCACAACAAGAAGTAGGTGGCTGTAGCCAGGAGGGCCAACATATGATAATCTGGATAGGCAAGCCATAGGCTAGAATCTGTTGTTTTTTTAATAACGGCTTAAAATCTTTAGTTGTCTGGATTTCCCAACATGGTATTTAATATTTATTTAGCAGTTTGAAAACTCATCTTGTTGACTTTTTGACTTTTTGCTTTTTTTCCCCCTTTTTTTTAGAATTATCAAGTGTCTTTTTTGCTTAGCTTAAAGGGCTATTCAGAATAAGTCTGAGCTAATGTTTTAAAGATTTTTCTGATATATATATCTAATTTGATAAAGCATGGAGATGATGTCTGGAAGGCAAATATTCATTACTCTGACTCTAATCCTTAACAAAGGACTATTACAATTCGATATTAAAAAAGAAAACCCACCTTAAAAAATGCATTCCAAAACAATATAAACTTTATTAAAAGATTAGTAGTGAAATTTATGGTATGGCTTTGCACTGTGTATTTTAGTTTAATGTAATTAAGGACCTTGGTATGGTTTTGTTTCAAGATCCTTCTTTTCTAATGGTGGGGACTGTAATTGGAGAGCTTTCTGCCTGCAGCAGCAAGCAGGATCCAGACGGCAGGCTTTTTGTGCCTGTGTCTGGAGGATATCTCAGACCTCCTGAGGGAATGTTCTCTTTTTGGTGTTATTAGATGTGGACTAGGGTTTTTTGTCTGCTCCTCTTGAGACTGTAATCTTTTCCATCTATCACTTAATCATGTTTCTCACCAGACCATTCTTTATCATAGCAGATGCTGTCCTTCTCCTCGTTCCTTCTGCTCGCTACCTGCCTGTCTCTTCTACACTGCTGATTTATAGGCTTATTCCAAATATACCTGCCTTTTTTTTTGTCTTCTCTACCATGCTTCTCTGGTTTTGACATGCAGAAATCTTGCTTCACATTTGCAAACTTCTTTTCCTTCTGTTGACATTAGTCCCAGTCTTGTATTTTCCCTTCCCAGGACTTCACCTGCCAGGGCTATTTCTTTGACCCTTAATAGTCCTGTGCCATCAACCCTAGCCTTGCATCTAGCCCTCTTCTTTTCTCCATTGCTGCTGTTGTCAGTTTTAGTGGAAGTTTGAGCTTTTTGCAAGCAGTAGTTGCAGGTTAAGGCAACTGTTGATGGACCGTTGTTATAATCAGGATTTACCTCCACGATTCTCCTCATGTATTGTGGGCTGAAAAACAACATGCTGGGAAGGAGGAAAGAAAATATAAAGAAGTTGCAGGTTTCTGATGATGAGAACCAAGTGACATATTTTAGCATAAGCATGGTATATTTACACCTTAAAGGAATTGTCCGGACTAGCAAAAATAGTCCTTTAACTGCTTTAAGTGACTACCCTATCCTTAGTACTGGGTGAGTATGGCTGACATAAAACTGTTATGGAGCTACTCGTAATCTCTGAATTTTGGGGATACTTTCTGTATTTTAAATATCTATGAGAAGTTCGTTTACATTTTTTTCTGTAGCCTACTTTTCTAATATTTTGCTTTGGTAGCATTGGAAGAAAACAGTAAGTGAATAAAGTGGAATAAACTGGCATAGCAATATTTAAAGGGAACTTGAACCAAGACTCTGTCAGTCATTGTATAACAGCCAAACTAGAACAAACTTTGCATTGCCTGAATTAAAGGGAAATAAATCCCCTTTGTCTGCATTTACTCTGCTACAATTGTCTAACAGCCTATATTCATTATGTTGGGGAATATTACTGAAGCTAAACTTTTTCCATTGCAGCTCCAGTCCTTCCAAGCGAAACTTCACACATTTGCTCCAATTGTTTTGTTTTTTCCCTTTTACGTATTAGGTGCTCATAATTTCTTATTTTTGATTCCTGTGGGTGTGTTTAAATGATTGTGTTCCAATTTACTAGCATAGTAAAGTTTGGACTACAAAGCCTCTGTTTTAAGAAACAAAATAAGAATATATTTTCTTGTCCCTCTTCTTTAAATTCTTTCTTCTTGCTGCATTCCCTAGGTACAACCCTTGAATTTAATTAACTAGCAAAAGGGGCTTCTTATGAAAAACTTTCTTACATTAAGGAGAATTAAATGGAACGTTTATAGCTCATTGTACATTCTGCAGTACAATTATATAACAATATGGCTGGTGGATAAAATATTGTGAAAATATATGTAATAAGGGCCTGCTCTCTTTCATTTTGTACGTAATGTGACTGCTTGAAGAATAGATTTTAAATATTTAAAATTTGAAGTCAATAGCAATAACAATTTTAAATATACTGAAATACAGAATTAGAGAACCCCTTTTAGTTATTTTCTTCTATCCTCATCTGTTAAGGCTGAATTCATATTTCCATTGGTAATACTGTTGCTAATTGTTAAATGGGGGCATTATTTTGTTTACCCTCCGCTAATTTGAGTATATCAAAGTAGTGACATTATTTGGATTGTTTCTGGCAAGAAAAGCTCAGACTTGTGAAACCAATCTGCTTCCCTCATAACCTCCTCCTCCTCCACCAGTAGCACCCTTGACTTTGATTTTATGCGTATTATTTTAATGTTAGAGTTTTCTGAAGCTGTATTTTAAATCAGTTGTTCTTAAAAAGGCTATGTATTTTCTGAAACCTGTATTATATTCATGAAAATAAGTTGCAAATTTGTAAAAAGTCATGTACTTAGAGCACTGTATGCTCTATTCTTAGCCTCTCGGAGTTAATAAGTGGGAATCGGGACTTGTAACCTCTGTCTCCAGACCCGCCAGTGATTCATCCTGTGGCTGCGGACAAATCATGTAGAAAGAGGCCTGAGGTGCTTCCTTTCCACAGAGCTGCCATTCGTTGATGGAGGGAAAATCCTGCTGCACAAGTATGTGTGCAGAACTACATTTTCTACGAAAACCTGGAAAAAAAGAGTATTTGTTCAAATTAAACAAGTAAAATATAATCAATTTTCTTTCTTCATTTCTTTTTGGGTTACAGTCTTTCTACCCTCTGCCTTTTCTCCCACTTCATACACAGTGAGCTTTGCTATCCTCACTTGGTAAAAATGTTTTTCTCCTTTCTTAATGTTTTATTGGTTTGGGTTTTTGTCTTCTCTCCTGACTATATTTTTTCCGTTCAACATTTGCTTTTTCTTTCTGCTCTTCTTGGATGTAAAGTCTTTGGGTACAATGCTTACTGACTTCAGTGGTGGAGGAAAAAGTTAAGTATTCTTGGCAATTTTAATACATTTTCTGATGAGTTGGCATTCCATAACAATTTTATGAGACTGTAAAGTCATGATAAATTAACTGGCTGTCTTAAGGGACTAATTGACTCTCGTGACTTCTCTGAGGAAGATTGCCATGTTTAATGTCTTTCTTACTATCTTTATACTGAACTGGAGTAGCAAAATTAATAACTTTCTAAAAGGGAAATGAGAGGAAAATAAAAAAATACTTTTAGATTTGAACTGAAAAAATAGATTGGGGGAAGTGCTGAAGATAGCAAGAATGCTTCAATGAGCAGAAGCTCTTCTGGAAAAAGTCTCACAATGGTTCTGGTGTGATTAAACATCCCCTTGCAGCAGGAATGTTGAAGGAAAAGGGAGGTGTTGGTTAGTGAACGAAACAGAGAGGGTCAAGATAGGCTGGAAGAGGCCAAACAAGATTATTGAAAGAAGGTCAGTTTTTTGTTTCATCCTAAAAGAGCTGAAAGAACCCATTTTGTTTAAGTAATGGGTTAATGTGCCTTTTATGTGTAGCAGAAAAAGAAGCTTTTGTGGAGTCCTTAAAATGTTTTGCTAGTCAAGGCAAGATGAAATGAAATTAGGGCTTAAAGTCCAGGAGATGTTTTGGTTTGCATTGGTTTGAGCATATAATTTACACCTCAGTGAACAAGCTCACTTGTAGAGATCTTTTATATGGCATTCCTAGTCACACCTACTTTAACATTATTTGTGGGTGCAGATATTGCCGGGACTGTCCAGGATGTAGATGTTAATAACCCTGATGGCTACAACATTATCTTTTCTGTCCAGTTCAGCCAAGCACATACTGCTGTAAGAAACAGATTATTCATGGAGCTATGACACTAGGTAGCAGGCCCTTTATACCAAGTGTGCTGTATTAATGGTTTATGCCTATTCTTTATTTAAAAATAGCTAGTCATCAGGGATGAGTAGTTTTTACACACTCTTCCTCTAGATGGAACCACTCTGCTGCTTCACTTTGCTGAAATACTATTTGTTTAACAGCTGAAGAAACCGCTGCAGTACGTACTTGCAATCCTGCATCTCTGTTCAAGTGCATACACGTGGCTAGGAGCAAGGAGCGAGCTGTGTGGCATTGGAGGCGTGGTGCAAAAGAAGGAATGCTCTTGGGCTCGGTGTTGCTTCTGGAAATAAAGAATTTGAAGGTAGTGTTCGCAAACTTTGATCTGTTATAGTGTAGTGAAAATTCTTATCTTCATGGGAGTAGTGACCTATTTATTCTACATCTGGTGAAATGCCGTCAGGTGCTTCATCTTGTCCCTCGTCTCTGCAAAGTCCATTTCAGAGTTTATGACCAGACTGTTAGAAATAACGCTCACCAGCTTCACATTTTATAATCTTTTCTGTTTATGGGTTTGTGCACAGAACTTGGTCTACTATACCGGGCATTGATACCTCTATTTTCAGTAGAGACATCTTCCTTCGTTTATTGCTTCTCTATTTCCATTTTTTCCAGAAACTATCCCAGTTAAAATGGTTTTCTTTTTCTTTACTAATGCTTTTCCCATATTTTGTGATTACGTGGTTTTTTTTCAGTAAGGTGCGTATACAACTTTTTCAAGTTTCTCTGTTTTGACCTGACTTGGAAATAAGTGGGTCCTTTAACTCTTATCTTCCCAGTTTTAAATGTGAGCTAAATGTATTACATAATATACTCTTCATTTTGTTTTTATTTAATTAATCTGGGAGCCACAGATTTTACTGAAACTGGATATTTTACTGTTTCTAAGAGCAACATTTATGTGGAAGACTCGGCCCACTGCAGGTCATGTAAAAGATTCAGAAGATAAGCTAGTTCTATTAATTATCTGCCTAATCGGAATCAAACATAGCGAAAGGTTGTCCAAAAGAGAAGGATGAAAAATTGGTGTGGTACAGCCAGTCTTGAGGGTTTTATCTTTATTTACTCATGCTGGTTTTGTGGAGGGCCATGCTATTTCAGCACACTTTCAATATTCTGGGATTAGGAAGTAAAATGTGCCAGTTATTCACAACTCAGGAGGGTAAAGTCTCCTGCCCAAGGCAAGCAAATTAGATGAATTTAAGGCCTATTTGAGGCATTTTAATGGACTGTTGCTTGCAAAAACTAGATCCAGACTCCAGCAAGCTGGAGAAGGTGCAACCAGGACCTGAAAATATATGTTTTCAGCCACCAAGCTTGGTTCAGTTTCAGCTTGTTGAGGCAGGACATCTGTGCCAGCCCAGCAGCATGGACCTTGGTGGTACCGAGTAGAGTATAGAATAGAATCACAGAATTGTTTTGGTTGGAAGAGACCTTTAAGATCACCAAGTCCAACCATTAACGTATCACTGCCAAGTCCACCGCTAAACCATGTCCCTAAGTGTCACATCTACACGTCTTTTAAATACCTCCAGGGATGGCGACTCAACCACTTCCCTGGGCAGCCTGTTCCAATGCTTGACAACCCTTTCAGTGAAGAAATTTCTCCTAATATCCAATCTAAACCTTCCGTGGCACAACTTGAGGCTGTTTCCTCTCGTCCTATCGCTTGTTACTTGAGAGAAGAGACCGACCCCAACCTCGCTACAACCTCCTTCCAGGTAGTCATAGAGGTGTAGGAACCTGTGGGCCCCCGCTGCGCAAGGCGAACCTGTCTCCAAACGCAGGTCGCTCTAAAGTCTTGGAGATCAATGTGAATATCGGGGTTCACACATTTTGTCAAAGTGAAGTTTCGAGGCCTCTGGTGGCTGCACTTTGCTGTGAAGAAGGACTGTGGAGAGGCCCCGTGAGAGGCCATTGCCACTGTGGTCGCTGCCTGCCTCCTGCCTGCCAATGCCATGGCCTGGCAGCGCCGAGGTGGGAAACGGCCTTCCCTGTGCAGGAGGAGGAGACAGGAGTGATGCCGCCTCTTCACCAGCCTCAGTTTAAGATATATTGCAGCCCCAGTGTTACATATTGTGGACCATGTGGAGATAGAGATGTTTGTGTTAGGTTATGGGCTTTATAAGACTCTCTCCCGGTTTTTTTCTTCACATAAACCCTTTTAGTTTGCAGAAGTGTTCTGTCCCACTGGCTCTTCTCTCAGCTCAGGGGACCACTCTCTGACACCACTCAACCCCGCACTCCCGTTAACAGGCACCATAAATTGCTGGACATCGTTCTGTCACGTGCTGGTCCCCATCGCTTTCATCCGTCAGTGCCCGAGATGTGCTCCTGAGCTCGCTCTGCTGCTGCAACATTTAATTCGGTGCATGAAAGATGATGTAATTTGTGGCCTTTTTCCAGTACAATACTTTTGATTATATTGGATTGTGTTGGGCAGCCCAGGAGGATAATCTCTGTATGTAATACATAAATATTACCTGGACAAGCTGAACTTTTATTTAATTACCTTTTCTTTGTCCCCTGTTTCTGCCTGTTCTCCTCAGTACCTCTGTTGACTTTAACTGCAAAGTTACTGTAAGCCAGAGCCAGGTGTTTTCCCTTGATCTGTCCTGGACTGGCTGCTCACACCACACTTGCTGTCTTCCCTGCGTGTAGATGCGAAAACATGAGAAGCACAGATACAGCCCCATCATATCATCTTGTTTATAGCAAATATAAATAAGTATGAGAAAGCTGAGATCAAAAAAGGCTGTACAAGCCAGTATCTTTCTTGATGCACTGTCTTAAACATGGCAAATATTGTCATCTTTGTTTTTAAGAGCATGTTTCAGAGCATTTTTGTTTTGAAATCCTTGCTTCACAGTATGTTGCTTGTCCCTGAGGAACGGTGTGACATGGTAGAACAGATTCTGATTTGTACTGGCTTTTCACTGATGATTTCATTGATTAAAGTACGACATTGTGTGAGTTTGCAATGAAACTGTCTCTGAAAGGCTTGCACAGTTCTAGCAGTGATTTTGAATATCACTGCTCTAAACTTCAGTGCTCATTTTTAGCAACTGGAGCTTGAGATGCTTGCTGATGTTGTCTAATAACAACAGAGAAGAAAATCCAACCAACGGTAGGAAGGCTGAATTTGCCTAGACTGTATCTGGTACCAAGAAACCAAACCAAAACAATTGAACATTGAATAAATTCAGCATCCTGTCCTTTTCAAACATTCAGTGTGTAACTGAAGGTTTTATAATCTCTGTTATTGCTGTAGTCTAGGGTATTTGGCTTTCCAGTCAGTGAGTTTTCAATCAATGCAAGAGATGGCCACAGGAAAACAGTATCGTCTGATGGTGTATTTAATTAGTGTTTGAAGTAAAGAAAAAGTTAAAATAAATTTTTGTTTCCCCAAGCACCTTTATACTCTTTCGTGACTTTGCTTATGTGTGTACAATGTTCCTGTTGTTTCGTTATATAAAATACTTCAAATGAGTCATCGTAGCTTCTTTTTGTGTGTGTGTTCTGAAGGAATTGTTGGAGTAGTCGTAACACAAAGAACAGAAAAGTAAAATGGAAAATATTCAAGTCATTATGTCAGTAAGTTGTAGTAAAGGATATTGCCCGACTATTCAAATAAATAAATGCAATGAAAAGCATTTATTTAATGTAAATATATTTGGATGAGAGGTGCATACAAAAGGGTTGGGGCAGTAGGTTTTATAGTGTACTTACTGTACTTTTGATTTCCTTATATAAGAATTACACAAAATTTATCAGGCATGTAGAAAAAATTAATAGTTTTGCAAGAAGTCATACATCACAGAATTGCTCACCAAGGCTTGAGAAATTTTATCAAAATATTCTTAGAATTAATGTATTACTTCAGTAATTGATACCTTTCTTAACATGTAGTCCATTTCCTTCTTTCTCAGAAAGGCTTGATTTGGGTTTACCATTGATTATTGATTGATGCTTTTGATTATTTTTCTTTGTGATTTCGAATACAATTTAGTACGTGACACTCACCAAATATTAAATCTCAATTCTTTGCGTATTTTTAGTACTTCAGTTATTACTTATATGCAATGAACCAAAATACCACTGAAATATTACATTTACATACTCTTTGAGCTTTCCTTTGCCGTGAGCGTGTCATTAATTTTCTACTTATAAATATCCAATGTGAACTTTTCAGTAACCTCTAAAGCATCATGCAGAAGCTTGTAAAAATCATAGATATTTTCCATTTTCCATTTCTTTTGGTGAACCTCTTTTTTTTACACTTTTCTGCATTATTATGAAACCTTTATGTTTGTACTGCTGAACAGGACAACTATGGAAAGAAGTTTGTTGTCCTACCTACCTTACAAACTAACTATTGGAAATTGTTATTGTACGTTATTAATATCCATTTAATTTATTTCTGTTCTGAGAAACATAATCCCTGAAGCTGAAGTATCTCAGATAATACATTTTGAAATTACGAATTATGATTATAACCTTATGACAACTGCTGAAGAATTCATTTTAAATCAAACTTGGAGTTATCTTGGTTTTGGTTGGTTTCACACCTTTGTAGTTAGGGGGATTCTGTCTCTTTGTAAATCCATCCCATTTTCTTCCCTGCCTGCTGGGCTGTGCTGGCATGGTGGCAGCCTTCTCACCTTGCTATCCAGCTCCTCCTTTCATCCCATACGCATCAGCTCTGAAATTATGCAACTTGGAGGTTTTCTACAACTGTGGTCTCCATTCCAGAAGCAGCATTTCGAATTAAGTTAGAGGAAATAAGCTGATCCTTTGAGAAATACTAGTTACAAGTGTGATTTGGAACAGGCTGTGAGGATCCGCCACTGTCCCGCATTCGGCTGTCTGAATGGGGCGGTGGCAGCACTGGTGGCTGGGGCTGACGGGAGGGACAGGGAGGCTGGGAGCTGGAGGAGGATGGAGGGGAGCCTGGGAGCAGGGCCATGCAGTCGCAAGTCCTTTGGTAGCAGGGGCGAGGTGACCACCAAGATACGGAGCTGGTGGGGACAGCAGGAGGAGGGACCAGTGTCTGAGCGGCAGTATCTTTCCAGTATCAGTGAGCAGAAGACAGTGTGCCTTACCCTTTTTGAGGGCCTGGCCTATGTAGAGAATAACAATTATGTTTTGGCAGCCCATATCACGGGTTCCTGTGTTATGTGTACGAAGGCTTTTCTTTAATGATCTTCATTAAGCAGTGCAGTCTTCTATAATGTTCATCTAATTGCTTCACAAACTTTAATGAGCAAATTTACAACATTTCTTTTCCAGGTTATGTTGTTATTTCTGTTTTATATCTAGAGAGCAGACACGTTAATTCCACTGTCTGCTTATTTTGAGGAGCCAAATTGAAATGACTCTTGCAACCTGCATCTGTTTCAGCCACAGCTCTGAACTGAGGACAGTTGTGGGCAGTACCGTGAAGTTTGTTGCAATCAAAATCATTCCATACATTCATATGGTTTCTGATGGTGATGGTGCTGGGACTTTTAATAAAACTTATAAACAAATAAAAAAAGGAAAACCTCTACATTAAAAAGTGTTGATATTAGGAAGTCCGTTATTTGAAAGCTGAAACGCCCATTGTGTACACCACAATGCGGCATTTAAAGACCACAAACTACATTGTCGTTTTCCTAAGATCACAGCTATATTTGTCACTGGATGGCTGAAACTCCAAAAAAAAATAAATATCAATTTTCTTGATGTGAGGCATCACTTTGTTGCTGAGGTAGGAGCTCAGTAAGTGCATGTAGGACAGGAAAAGAGAGGATAGTTTTTATGGATAAGACAGAAATGGATTTGGTGCTTGTTTGGCTCTTGGCAAGGCTGGACGTTTTGTTTAAGTCAGAGATTCAGATCATTCTCTAAGTGTCTTCTGTACCACCATTTGGAAATACCTGGCTTAAAACAACTCTGTGATCTCCATATTGAAGTGATCAAGATTTATGTGCAGAACTGCTGAGTATGCAATACAGCGGAAGTCCACAAGTGTGCTCTAAATACAGAAAGTATTACAGAATGTTAAATTCTTGGAAGGATCAGACCAGAACTGTCTTAGACTAGAGTCCTCATTAACTAATGGACTCATCTGGAATTCATATTCCACCTATCAAATGAGAATAACAATAGCACCTTCCCCTACAAGCATCTTCTGAAAATACGCTCGTTAAAGATGGGAAAAATATTGGATGTTGCAGTGACTGTGCAAGAAATGCAGCCTCAGAAAGGAGATGATGCATGATGAACATGTGCAGATTATGTTTGTCATTCTAGGTTTATTGTTCAGCATTGCTCATCTAATGAGAACCTTCTGTGTCCTCTGGATTTAGATTTGTGTCCTCTGGAATTAAAGATTTCACCATAGGTCCTACACAGAATAGGGCTAATTTCAAGACTTTCTAGTCTTGTTAGCATCTACATTTTCAACCTTTATTATATTTTAATTCATTATTTTTTGCAGTAGGAACTTTTAGTGCATCCTGTTGGCACTAAATTAGCTGCTTTAAGTAAAATTCAGTATTTCTAAATCATTCTGTGTGAGGGAATAAATTTAGTTCATTTTACTTGAGCACATGTCTGGCAAGCCATCAGCAGCTGCTGCTCTAAAATTCTGTGAACTGAGTTCATATTAAGAAGAAGGAGAAAACTTGAAAGCCAGCTGGGTTCCAGCTTGTTTGTATGGGACCAAGTTTATGTTTGTTAGCACAGTATGTGGGGTCAGATCTGATCTAATCCATTCTACACAGGTGACAGTATTGTAGGATAACTTTGTGTTATGTACTACTGTAACAAACTCTGTATCTTCTAACTTTCAGAATGGAATAAAGTCATTAATTTCTCTGTGATTTTTTTTTTTTTGCTTTAATATGTCTAGACACAGTATATTTGAAACAGGATTGTTTCTAATGACTGCTTAACATCTCATTGGGAATGTTTCTTGTAGTTTTAAGTGTTTCACTGCAGAAAGTTGCCACACTGCTGCAGGGATGTCTGTCCAGTCATATACCTTTTGTTTCACCTGTCCAACTACTGGAATTTGAACCTCAGTGCACTTATTGGAGGCAATCAATCATCCACAGTTTTATTTGACCCCAAATCATTCAAAAATTGAGTATAGCTTTGCAGATAGAGTTCTTCCAGAGGATGCTATTGCCCTAGTGCTGTGGGAGCTGGACGAGAGCTTGGTACGTGGGGTGTGCTGCAACGGGCGCGTACTACACAGCATCCTGTCCATACGTACGTATGGACAGCATATGTCCATACAACATACTTGGACTTCTGGAAAAGATGTGCTGGCTTTCTGCTGTGCTGTGGTGACTCACTTTGTGTTTGTAAGTTGGCATCTAAATGAACTCACTAACTCAGATTGTTTCATTGGGGATACATGTATGATACATTAAAACTGTAGAAACTGTGGAAATTCCACTGGAAATTAGAAATTTATGCCTTTATAAGTGCATGAATGTATATCATCATAGTGTTTCTGTCTGTGCAAGCATGGAACACGCAGGTGCTTACCTTTAGCATTCTGAGAAGCCCAGAAATTCTGACCTTTCAATTTATTTGTGGGTAATTTTATTAAGTAGAACTGAGATTACCGCAGCAGCAGCCTCATTTATGCTACATAGCCTATTGAAGTTAATGTTTCTTTTGGTTTATGTATACTGGTTTGTGCTATTTCTTCCCCTTCCCAGGACCGAAATGGTATTTGTACTCTTCAGGGCCCCCCTTCCCAGGAATCAGCTGTAGGCAGACTTTTCTCAGCCCAGTTCCTTTGTCAATTATATATTGACTGTAGTGCAGATTCAGCAAAGATTGCAAAAACCACAGGTTCAAGTCTGTTGAGGGTTCTTCAGGTTGCTCCTGCTGACATCAACTGACTAGTTCCACTCCATTGGAATTGGGGGAATTACAGAGAATAATGATATAATAATGAAACAAGTGTTGACTGTTTAATATATCTGTTGATTCTCAATCCATTGAAAGCAAATTAGCTTCTCAAGTCATTTTTTTAACTAGTTGCAGAATGGCACTCAAATCTCCTTTGCATTTATTTCTGTCATTTTAATCTGTTTTATTCCTCCCAGAATTATCGTGGGTTTTTTGTCGGATTTTTTTTACTTTATTACTTGCACATATTTTATCATTTTATGGTCAAAGTCAGAGAGAGGGAGATAATAAATTGATATCAAAGCATGTGGGAATTCTGTTGTGGTATTTGCCTGTGTTACATAGAATCATAGAATCATAGAATGGTTTAGGTTGGAAAGGACCTTGAAGATCATCGAGTTCCAACCCCCCTGCCAGAGGCAGGGACACCTCCCACTAGACCAGGCTGCCCAAGGCCACGTCCAGCCTGGCCTTGAACACCTCCAGGGATGGGGCCTCAACAACCTCTCTGGGCAACCTGTTCCAGTGCCTCACCACCCTCAAAGTGAAAAACTTCTTCCTAATGTTCAATCTAAACCTGCCCTCTTCCAGTTTGAAGCCATTCCCCCTTGTCCTGTCACTACATGCCCTAGTAAAAAGTCCTTCCCCAGCTCTCCTGTAGGCCCCCTTTAGGTACTGAAAGGCCGCAATAAGATCTCCCCGGAGCCTTCTCTTCTCCAGGCTGAACAGCCCCAACTCCTTCAGCCTCTCCTCATATGTATTAATAAGTATGCATGCGTAGTATAAATATTGTATGTAAGAGGTATTTTGTCAGTATAGGAAAAGATTGTCAGTGGCAGTTTCCTACTGCTAACAAAACCCTATATGAGATGAAACAATGAAGTAATTTATATTTTATCAGAGATCTATTCCAGTGATATTAAGAGGAAGTACAGGGATCTATAGCACACGGATATTCATAAGATACGCACTCTTTTGTCTTTGGCGATGAGCATATTTTAGATTAGAAACGTTTCAATAGAAATGAATGGATAAAACCACCATAGTCTTCGTTGGTATTGAAGTCGAATCCCGTGCATTTAAGTATATCCCTCTAGCAGGAACAAAAGCATGACCTAAAAAGCTTTTCCTGATTAAGTGTCACCGACGAATGGAAGGCAGCTCCAATCAGTACGCAGCGCTAAAGTGTTCAAGACTGGCTTTTAGTTTGGCTCCAGACAATTTTAACTCACAGGCTTTGTTCTATGGCATTTTGTGCCTTGAAAACTATTGCTTGTGCGTTGCCATCTGTGGCTTGTGCATTTTTCATATTGTTTTTTTCTTTTTTGAAGGGGGAGGCCTTTACTTGGCTAACTTAATTACACTGCTACCTCAGGGAATTTTTACTCTTTCTGCCTTTCAGGTGTCGGGTTTTAAAATTTATAGTTTCTTTCTCAAGACAAGGAATATGTATCGTTTCTGTATGAAAAGACAGCACATTATCACTCTGAAGTATTTCTGTGATTGGGACTGAAGCAGAGGTATTTCCTCTGACTTATTTCAGTCAGCACTTGACATGTCAGATATTCGAATGAACTTTCTCCTGGTGCTGCAACAGCTTGTCCAGACAGGGGAACTGCATAAATCCTGAGCTTCTGTTTGCCGTTGTGCATCTGTTAACCTGTTATCATGAGTGACTGGTTAATGGCTTGGTGGCAAGTGATTCTGTGGTCAGCATGAACAACAAAGGGATTAATAGTTATCTGTGATATATAATTCATGTAAAGACGAATCCAAGAAGAATGTGCCTCACTGGTGAAAATCAATGCCAGAGTTGTTCTGAAATTAAGTAAAGTGATTCCATATGCCATATGAGAGAACAGTTACAAGATTTTGGAGAGTCTCTGTAACCCAGAAGTGCTGCATAGTTTAGCAAGATAGATGCAGGTGTGCATATGCCTGTATGTGAATCTTCAAATTTTCCTACCTGGTTGGGTTATGCAATTAATAGAAAGAAGGATGTACATGACCTTGTATTTTAACATTGATCTTTGTAGTTTTCACTGAAACTTTCAATTATATGTATTTCATAAATGATCTCCTTGCTTAAAGGATGATGTGAAAAGTGCTAGTGCAATTTAGGGATACAAATACATATCCAACTTTGAGTTTCATTGAAGGAAGCAAGTTCAAACCTGCTATTTTCTAACATTGTCCTCCCTGGGATGTGTCTTGACTGTGATTTATACAACCCAAGTCCTGTAAGGCTGCCAACAGACAGGAGTACAGTGTTTCAAAATTTTGTTCTGTAATATCCAAGGTATTCTATATCTCAATATTTTTGAAAAAGCTAGAAATTTTTTGGAAAAAAAAATTCAAATATGGACAACATTTAGTAGTTGCATTTTTGTAATTTTTTTTTTTCAGAGGTGAGTTACAGTTTCCTTAGCTGTAGGCTTTCTGTCTACTGGATTATATTTGAACATCTACAGTAGAATAGTTTCTCTTAAACAAAAAAACTACTATTAGCCTACCCAGTAATTCATACTGTCTTAAATAGATGATTCTACTTCATCAGCTTCTAGAGTTTATTGGCTGCTGATTTCCTAGATGCAAATAAAGGTCTACAGATTCTCCTAAAGATGCCGATGAGCCAGTAATGGATAGTGCTTCAGCTCCGTGAGACTGACTGGACTTATTAAAAATAGGGGGATCTATTAAAAAAACGGTGTGCATACAAGCATTCATTCTAACATATGCAAAGCAGAATTTACCAAACTTATTATAGTTGGTGGACTACAAATCTGCAGAAGACTGTAATTATTTTGAAATTGGGTGGTTATTTCCACTGGAAAATACATGTATTTTGCTTTTCTGTCTGTCCCAATCAGGGAAAACAGTTTCTAGAGTTTCTTTTAACAAAATAAAAAGTTTATGCTGTCACCTTGGAAAAGACCTTAATATTACTTTAATACCTGCAAACAAATTACAGACCATCCACAAATTGAGTTTGTGGAATCACAAACTCATTGCCTTTGTACAAATACATTAAACAATGAGTGTAAAGTGACAGATGATGCTTGGAGCATAATCTAGGTCTGTATCATGAGTAGATAATAATATTAAGTTATTATTTAGGAAGTCCTAGAAAAATGGTATGTTGTAATGAGTACTGCATCTGTGTGTCACATTCACGGTCGGCTGGACTTAACTGAATTTTGTAAATTTTTTACTGTTTTTTGTCATCTCGCCCCCTCACTTGTTCTGTTCCACCAGTCTCCTTTTGTATTTTAATTTTTGTTTTCTTCTTTTCAAGATTCAGTGCCACAGTTTTATGATGGCACTATAATTTTATAATATGTCCTACCTTTTTACTTGATAGCTTGTGTTTGTATTTAAATAAATGAATATATATATTTGAATATGATTCAAGCAGGTCACTCTCTCATACATTTAATTACATGCTTTGGAAAAAGCACATTTGAATTAGATTGTGAGTTTCACAGATACCGGCAGTAGGATTTGCAGGTGTTGCCCTGGGGAAGGATGATGCTTCTCCCATTGCGGTGCTCAGAGGCCACGCAGTTACGCTTGTAGTGGATCCATATGTGAGCAGCAGCAATCGGGTACACAGAGCGCTTTAGGTACATAATGCCACTCTTTGATTTACTGTGCTTTGTGGTGAATCCGCGAGACTCTAGCAAACTCTTCCATCTGGAAACGGCTTGAAACATCCCCCTGTAAATTCACGCAGCTGTTAAAAACAGGATCCCTTTTCCCTTTTCTCTTTTTAAAGGCAGCACAGCCTGGCTTGTTTTTACTGCGCTGTTTCTCTTAAAAATGGACTGCTCCAAATGCTCTCATGCGGTGCGGTGAAGCATAAGTGTTTTGCAAATGGTACTGGCCCGCGTGCTGAGTGAGGAGGCAGAGGTCCTCCTGTATAATCCGATTTCAATCAACTCACTCTAATCACTACTGATAGTTGCAAAATTTAGCCTGGATCTGCTCTGGTAATCTAGATTGACAGGAGGTAAAAGTAAGGGGACAGAAGGGCAGAGGAACAAAGAGAATGGAGCAGGGAGAGTGATTCTCTGCTTTTGCTTCCCCTTCTTGGATGCGCGTCTGTGTGGGCGGCTGCGCGCGGCGTCGCGGTGAGGTGCCGGGACAACAGGTGCCCTCTGCGGGGCTGGAGTGGCAGCCGCCACAACAGGTACCCGTGCGACCTGTTGGCGTGCATTATTTATTGACATTGAGATCCTAATTCTCTTTATTACTCGGAAGGACCCGGGGTCGTGAAATATTCAGGCGTAGCAGCAGTTAAACGGTGCAGCCAGCAGCTGGGCATCTCCAGCGCATCCTCCGAGGGCGAGTGGCTTCCAGTGTTGGGCTTCATTCTCCTACAGGCTCAGAGCTTGGGTGGAAGCTCGGTGGGTAACTGGGCACTGCGTTTTGCTGGTGGAAGGGGGAAGAGTCTGTGAGAGCGGGTCCTTTTGACTTTTGGTTTTAACTTTTCCGAGAGAAGAGCCAACTTTGGATTTCATGGATATACAGATATACAGCCAGGTGCTGGTGAAGGCAGGTGTTTCGCAAAGATTTGTCCCTCTTTGACTGGATTGTACATCGGGAAGAAAGATGACTTTTTTTATCGTTACCTGACCACATGCTCAGCGTGCCTGTGTCAGCCAGGCTAAGGGACTCGACTCCCTGGGGTAACAGAGGCACCTGGACTACCCCTCCATCTGACTTTCCATGCTGGTGGGGCTGTTGTTGGTCATCTCAGCCTTGCATGTTGCCATGCTAAAAACACCCAAGGCTAAAAATGTGTCCTGGGTAAGTACAAAAGCATAAACAAAGTTCCTATAAATATGCGTTTTTTTCAGATATATATGAATATGCTTCTCTCTCTATATATGTAGAAGTATAAACTTAAATAGACTGAGGTATAAGGCAGATTAAAAAATATAAGTGATTAAATATCATAATTCTTTAATTATTCCTAAGAATTAAGAAAAAAAAAATATATTAATTGGAACACCAGTATTTAGAAGGAACTATATATGCAAATTTTAAAATTATAGGCTTTCAACTTGATTTTGACATGTATTTTTCATCTATGCGAGTAAAGGGTCTGTGCTACCTACTTTTAAATCAATTGCAAAATTGATGTGGCTTTCAGGGTACAGGATCAAGGCCTTAAGAGCAGGGTTTAAAGATTTGTAGGGGATTTATGATTTTAATTATATTTTCATTTCTGTTTTTGCATATTTCAATGATTTGTGGCTGTAGGTATTCTTATGTGTAGTATGATCCATATCTTTAAACATTATTAAAAAAATCTCAGGAGTTGTTTCAGTATCTTGTAATAAGTTGTGATACACAGTGGGATGAATTAGTCTTTTCTGTTGACTTTCTTCATTTTTACTATGAAAATACGTTGTTATTTTGTCCTTAGATGTTATTTCTGTGTCAGAAACTAGGATTCCCTGTTAGGGAATAAAGCAAGCCATGAAATATAATTCCAGAGTAAGTAACAGTGTCCTTTCCTAACCCCCATCATGTATGATGGTACAACGCTGCCGGCACACAGCCTGCTCTACCGAACAAGCAGAATATCATCATCAGACGCCGGTTCCATGCAGAAACCTGGACATGCTGGCAACTGCTCAGTAGACGGCTTTAGGGCTTCCTCAGTGACCTCACTGAGTCCCAGATCTTGCCCCGGCTTTGTCACCCATAACCGCATTACCTTGTCTGCGGTGCCGGGGTTGTCCAGGAGTAAAGGACATCACTGCCAGACATGGGTGTACAGATCCCTTCCCTTCCCTGCGACTGCTCAGTGATTAATAGCTATGAAAATGTTTTAAGTTTCAGATGACTGAGAAATTTATGCGTGTTCATGAAGCAGGCTATGGTTCTATATAGGCGTAGTTTATATCCCCCAACTTGTACTGAAGGATAAACTCCTCTCATACAGAGTGTGTCCTCCTGGAGGTTGAAACCTCGTATGTTTGCAGCTATGATTGTCTCCAGGTTTAGGTACTTAAAATACCTATTTCTGGTGATTGTGTTGGAGAACACCGAGGTACTTACTCTTACCCATAGTTTTGCACTATGGAATAATCACCAAGAATAAAATAAATAAGACCTCTCACCCCTTCCATACTTTCACTACCAATTTGTGTACAAAGGAAATAGATACATGCTGTCATGAAAACAGGAAATTTTGTAATCATTTCAACTGAATGATTGATACCGAGTTTGTGTATGATGGCATAGCTCTATATTGTAAACATTAGTGACCTTTAATTGTTTCACTGAAGCCATAGTTATACATTTGAAATGTATAAACTATAAACTGATTTGAAAAATGTAGTGCAAAAGTGGCAACTTGCATGATTGCAGCTGGGTGCTATATAAAGAAATAGATGCAGCGTCCAAACCACTGTAGCTTTTGGGATTACTTCTACTTTATGTAACATTTTTGCCCTTCAAAAATAAATAAATAAACCTGCAAAAGTTATTTGCACGGATTTCTGGCTTAACTTTGAATGAAGTGTATTCTATTAGTAATTTATGGTTGTGACTGGATATCTGTTGGGGGCACAGAGAGCAAAAGGAAGAAATTCAGTTCTGTAAAAAGATGAAGATAGTTCTATGTGACACTTGCATTCACCTCTTTCCCTTTGTTTTTTTTGGGGAGCAGGTGTGTTCAGTCACTTCATCCATTGTTGACAATATAGTATAAAAGGTATTTACTACTAAGTGATGGAAGTTATAATTTCCTTAGTAAGTATAGTTTTGTGACCGGTATTTCAAATGAAAAAACAATTAGAATAGTTATTGCACTGAGGATGTTTAAAAACAAGTAATGAGAATGTTTCAGAAGATAATAGTGATCTTTTTTAGTGCTCTAATGTTTTGAAAACCTGAGATACCCTGCAGTGAAGTACAAGGGCACAGAATCAGATACCCGTTCAAAGTATCACTTGGTTTAAATCTCAACAAATGGAGATTACCTTCAACTCCCTGAAAATCTGCATTCTGGAAGTTTGACTTGACTGGTGATTTGATCTTGACCTTTGTGCATATTCAGTGAATATGTGAGGGTCCAAGGCTGAATCACAAGGGTTAGCGCAAGAAATTTTTTTGGCTGTAATCCAGCAAAGCGCTTCAACATCTCCTGAAATTTCAGCTTATTTCTCACCTGCTTAAAACTTAAGCTTGTGGCCAACCACTTTGCTGAATCAGAGTGTTTGCTGAACTTATGTTATTCTGTAATTAAAAGTCGGCATTTGATCCTTGTGTCTTTAGCATACAAGTTCTTAAGGACACAAACTATGCTCTGCTTGTGTATCTTTGTACAAAAGACTGCTGCCTGCACAATTCGTATTTGAGGGCTTCTAAGCACCTGCCTGGGTGCCTTCACCTGTGGGAAAAAAAAAACCCAACCCCAAAACCTGCTGCAATGTTTAAAAGCTAGGGAGTTTCTGGGACTTTTGCCAACATTTTGCACCAGTGTGTCTGACAGACCCCTGAGTGCTGCAAGGACCCTCATCTCAGAATTGGCACAGCTGAGAGATTGATTTCTCCTATCTTTGAAGAGCTGAGGAATCATCAACTTCTTAGTGGGTTGTTTCTTCCCCAGAAGCTCTTCAGATAGCAATTGATGCATGACTTCGATACAGGCACCGGGGTTTCCAGAAATGTGAATTACAGCCTTGGTTTTACGCACACGGTCTTGAGGACAGCTTTGGTCACTGCTGCACGTGCTGTGTGGCTTCTTAAGTGCGGTAAATGGCCTCGGAGGAGCCATGGTGACTTTCGTTTTACATTACGTAGAGAATATTTTCACTTCTCTCTCTAATGGATGTTGGTGGTGCCACATATGAATGTTTTTGGAAGTTACTGGGAAGAACTGCGGGTGACCTAGACATGATGACTGTAAAATCTGTTTGTCATCTAATGCTTTGGGGGGTTTTGTATTTGATTTGCAAAATGCATCCATTTAATTATCCCTGATGGAATCATTTTGTTAAATTGACTCTTATCGACATGCATTTTATTTTTATTGTCTAATATAAGCATTTTTTATTGGTTGTTACTTTATGTTCATACAAGCAATCCTGTCCTTGAGCTCTATGACAACTGTAGGTAGGACCTACACCTGTGAAAAAGCCAGTAGATTACAATAAATGCAGCTATGGGACATGGTGGATTTTTAAACTATGCTTTTGACCTAAGCAGCAGATGGTGGTAAGAATTGACCTTAAAGGAACTTTTAAATTTGAAGTACCATAGGGTCTGCAAAATGTTCTGTGCCTGTTAATGAAAGGTTTCTTGCCTATATTTTCGGTAAACTATTTGGCCAGTGTCTTATACTGGTATATTACAGGAGTAAACACCTTTAAGTGCTCTGTGAAAGACATTTAATTTTGTACCTGATGTCACTTTCAAGGGCAGCATGATCTTACAGAGTTCCAGATAACAGCCTTTTTTTTTTTTCCCCCCATCCAAACATCCTCTGGCCTTTGGAGCCATGCAAGCCCTGCTGCAGGGCTGCAAACCTTGAATCCCTGCCAAGGCAACCTACCGAGCAGAAAGGTCATTGAGCCACAGATACCCAAAAATAAATTCTAGCTCTTTAGCTGAAAGCTGTGGAGCATCCTCCCATGCTCTGCTGTCAGTAGTTGTAGATTGTGGTACCCACTGCAAAAAAAGAACAAAGTCTGTGTGCCACTTTGGTAGAGTAACTCTTCTTTCCTGAAAGACAGGCTTGGATGGGTAGGAAATTTGCTGCATTGCTATTACTGTAAGTAGGATGTTTAAGAGTGCATACACAGTATGTTTCTGCTTTTATTAATATTTAAATTGAATTGTCATTGTTGGTATTTAAGAGATAAATCTTCTTGATTGCAAAGTATCCATTATCTCTGTGCTCTTACTTATTAACGCTCTTTGTCACACACCCAGTATCGCTTAAATTCAAAGGAGTGGAATTTACAGAGGAGGAAGACTGACTTTTATGTAATTAACTAAATTACAATTCCTGGTGAATTCCCTGAGCTAATAAAAGGGACTGATATTTCTGTCTCACTTTATTACTTAAGAAGTTACATGGTGGTACACATAGTGTTACAATGGTCTAGAAAGTGAGGGATTGAAGGAGAAATACCAGATGTAAATAGTCAAAAATGCTTTGTTCCAGCTCAGAATGTTTCAAGAGAGGATGGGACATCTGTGGAAAATGTAAAGAATAGTTCAGTTATATTGATTTGGAAACTCTTGGAATGCCGAGTAACTTGAAGAAATGGAGGATTAAGCAGTCAAAGAAAAAGGAGGGGAGAAGATAAAATTATAAGGGAGAAAAGGGAGATAAAGAGAAAGACAAACTAGAGCTTTGACTCTTAAGAGATGTGATAGTATTAGAAAGGAAGGATTAAACAAGTGGAGAAATACCAAGAAGAGGGTGTGGCTACATTGAGTTCTATTTTTGTGTCTGCATTTGGGGTCAACTTGAAAACAGGATATTAAGCAAGTAGTTTGACAGTGGCAAAAGCTTGAAAAGAATTGGAAAATTATCTGAGCGTGGGTTTACCCTGAAATACGGAGGATAATAATAATACAAATGAAATCTGCTGTGGATGTCTCTGTTCACAGAGACATCCACAGAGGACAAAAGGTTCCCTTGGATGAGTTCTTTTTGCTTGAGGTTCTCAAGCTACATGGAGGAGGAAAGCTTGGAGAGAAGCACTTGCTACTTACAGGCTGTTATTCTGGTTTGGATCAGAATTGATCTTGTGAAAAGACTGCAAAAGTGGATGAAGTCAGGAAATATTAAAGATGGAAATGTCACCTATGTGTGGAACAATAATAAAGCTATTGCTCATTTCATAGGGCCATTTTAAGAAGTTATTGAAAGGGGTAGGCAGGGATCTGATGGAAGGTCTAAGTAGAGAGGCAATTGATTACTCAATGCTGGCTGGCACGGAAGACTTCATCCTTTGATAAATCATGGCTCTTGACATTTAAAGATTGACATAGCTGAAACAGCTGTAGATATTTTTGACTGAAACACACCATTATTGGGAAAAAAAAAAAAGAAAAAGAAAAAAATTTCATTTGTTACATTGCTTGTGAAGTTGTGTTTCTTTTTGGTAAATCAATAGGGTGCTGTTTTGGTTCTGTCTTGGCCTGGCCTAATGTGTGCTAATGTGATACTTGTTCTGTCAGATAATCACAGCTGAAATGACATTGTCATTTGCTTGCATTCTGGTTATCAAGTCCTTAGTTTCTATTGGAGACAGCTCTTAGCATTCCTGGGTGACAGAGCAAGCTTCCTTGGCGAAGTTCTGATGAGGACTTTGGCTCAGTCTGCTGCCAGCCTGGGTTTTTTCTATTAATAGAGGCAGGCCTGGGTTGTCTCCATCCTTCAGAGGGAAACCTGTGGGAAAGCTACTGTGACCTCTGGATTGTCTCCCTTTGCTTGCACAGGACTCAAGTGGTGTGCTACAGAAAGTTCGGGGGATTCAAAGCACTAGGAAACAAAAGGCAAAAAGCTGAATTACATATTATCCCCTCCTCTGTTTTTTCTTGTACTTATTTATCAGTGTAATTCCTGCTGATTTTGGTTGGAGCTACATGCATAATCCGATTAGCAGAAAGGTTGTCAGGGCATGCAGAACTTGAAGGAGTCTGCTGTAAGCTAGAGGACTTGCTTCTCTGAGATTTTCTGAAAGTTTTGCCTTGAATCGGGGGAACCAGGATTCTACCCGTGTCCCCACAGCAGCTGAGCTGTACCAGCCAACAGAGTCGCCCTGATGGCAGTTTCTGTGGGCAGTAGTAGCCTGTGTGTGCAAGGCTGTGGTTGCACTCAGTCTACTGGCCCTGGGAGTGGTGGTGGGTGATACATCCCTATCGGTTACACTGCTTGACTCAGGCAGATTGTTTGATTTTTAAAATTAAGCAATCGTGTTTGAAAAATAAATCAGTGATACATACCAAATTGGAATCTATCATTGATTTTAGCACTTCATCTTTATGTGCACTGTGCTGAGTTCATGACTACCAGGCAGCAATTTTAAAGAGGCTGGAGGACAATTTATGTTAAAGGTAGAAAGTTGTTGACTGACTTCATACGGTAATGAGAAGTTAACTTTCCTAGAGTTACCTGTTCTTAGTACTGTGTAATAGCATACATAAGCATTTACCACAGATCTCTAATTACTACTTCTAATCTCTGCAGACTTCTGTAACCACACAGATATAAAGGGGAAGATAAGAAGAATGTGTTTTCCCCTTTTTAAGATGTAAAAGTTAGGGTGTTTTCCAATATCAAGAGTTAATAAAAAGGCAGAAGTTACCAGTTGACCCCGTCACAATCGTTTTGAGCTGCCTTGAACTGTCTAACTTTTTTAGAGACCTTCAGTTTATTCTGGGATAGAGGAGACTGTAGGAAAAAATAAAAACCTGACTTTGAAGGTAATGTTGTCTGAGATGAAATAGAAGGTGAAATTACAGAAGCATCTGTGGATAAAAGGAAATTATGCCTGTTTTTCTCAGCAGTATTTGTACTGGCCTTTGACATTAAAATCTGGATACAGGAATGCCAGCTGTGTATTCCAGTGGGTTAGTTATTTCTATTGTTGTTTCCCTTTTCCTTCTCTAAGTTTTTTGCCACAACTAAAATCGGAGAAGCTTGCAATGTAAATTTGCAACGTAATTTTCCTGTATTTGAATTGCAAAGATTAAAGTTGACTGAGGTTGCAATTTTTGGCAAATTGCCAGATACATCTTGCATTTCTAGAGGGATAGATGGGCCCAGAGCGTATAAAGTGTAAATGGTTTATTTTTCCAGTGATGCATGGCAAATTTAAACATGTAACTGCAGAAGCATTTCTGAGTTCTTCACTCAAATCATCAGTGCATTAATGGGAGAATTATTCCTAAAAATATGGTAGCCAAGGGAAATAGAAAGGGAGAGAAGAGAACAGCTAGTGAATATTTAGGGCTGAGAACATACTGCAACACTAGGAAGACTCTATAAAAATTAAGGAAGGTGGGGAAGCTTTAACCCTTTCATGTTTGAGTAATGTTATAGATAGTCTAGAAATGTTATGTTGTGTTGAAGACACTAGCGCTGTATGTTAAGGCTGTATAATTTTCTGTTTGAATTCATCTTGCTCCCTTTTAAAAATACTGATGCTCCTCATGGTTGCTAAATTTCAACTGGAATTCTGCTTGTGTATAGATTTTGTAGTGTCCTGCATTTATTTTGTACCATCAAGTTATACTGTCCTTCAAGTAATGTGTGATACAATAAGAAAGGCTCATGAGAAGTACTCAAGAAATGTGCCCATATTTTAGTCATAAAGTTTTGGCTACAGTTGATCAGAATTTCATGGAAATTTACTAATTATATGCTTAAGCTTTTCTGTATCTGTTTATTTGTTGCTATTTATATTCATTCATAAGAGGATATTTATATCTAACCATTCACTATTTTATACCGACTTCATTAGGACTACTGATTACACTGAAGGCCTTCCTCAGTTCCAATTTCATTAGGTAGCCTGTTCTTGAAGGAAACTAAGAACAGGATTTCCCATGTGGAAATTGTTTTTGAGTATTGAGAGCCAATCTGAATAAAACTGTGCAGAAAACTAAACCAAGTAAAGCATGCATTTTTATTATTTATTGTGATAGAAAGAACTATGATAAAAATTACCCCAATAAAAAAAAACCAAACCAAACAAAAAAACAACAAACCAACACACAGTTACCATAGTTTTTCTGAATGATCATCAGGAATATACTTACCTAGTTACTAGCAAGTGTTTATTTGTTGCCTCTTGAGGTGTCAGGAAGACATCTTCTATAGAATGAAAACAGCACCATCACTTGCTAGCACAGAATATAAGTTGATTACTAGACTAGATAAATCTGGACGGTGATATGCAAACATATGTCACAGAGATATGGACAAATAACATGCAAAAAAGTTACATATGTGGAAAAGCACGTTACGTTCCCAAGATACACATTGGCAATGAAGATCTCTCTCTTTTCCATTATACATGATTTTTAAATGTGTTCAGTCACAAGTGAAAACATCTTGGAAATGAGAGAAGAGATTCAAAAGACATTAGAGATTCGAAATAATTTGTCCTGAAAAAAACAGCAAAGATGTAAATACAGCTGTAAAAGCTTCAGGTTTCAAGCATTCAAAAACCCAGACCTGTGCCTGGAGCCCGTTGGTGATGCCTTCTCTGCAGAGGCCTCAGGGATTGCCTTTATGTCTGACTTCCCGCTGTCTCTGCTTCCTAATTTCCTTCGCTTTGTGGTGGCTTCAGTAAATAAGTATGTGGCTACTATAATAGCTTCAGTTCTATTGTATACAGCATATTGAATTCTTACCCTATTTCCAGGACAAATGTGTTTCAAATTTCGGCATGTCCTTGGCCACTCTTCAGGGCAAATCCCACTCTGTGACACTTCTGTCACATTATAGAACCTGTTTCTGGAATGCAAAATACTCATAACCAACTCTGGGAGAGCTCATTAAGTAAATTTAATTTGATAAACTTCAACAGGTGCTTTGATAGTTACTGTAACAGTATCGTTATCTACGGAATTTTTAGAAACTAATAGGAGGCGGTTTGCAAACATCACCTCAGTTTTTGAATATTCAGTATTTCAAACCAATACCGTAGTCTTCAGATGTGACTTACGTTATCACAAGTTTCATCTATGTTCAGTATTTGCAGGTTTTACTGTCTTGTGGGCTTTTTCTTCCAGTGGAAGACTTGCTTCCAATTTGAAATCTACCTTGTGGCAAAGAGTGAATTGCACTTTTTGGTATGATTTTCCTTGAGTCTTCCAGTCATTTTGAGGTTTTACTGTCAGATTTCCCTCTGTATCCACCCTGTGTTGAATAAAGAATTCATATACACCATAGGAGACAGTAATCAAAAGAGAAGGCCATGAAATGCATAAAGCACTGTCTAGTGCACCAGGTACTCTTATGTCTAAGAAGAAGAATAATAAGAATAATATTTTTAAATAATATAAAATGTTACTTCTTGAATAAGACTAGTAAACAACTTGAGAGAGATGCATTTAAAGAACATACTCTCTCTAAGACTGAGAGGATGCTGTTATAAAAAAAAATGGTGTGTATCTGTGTCGGGTCCTTTGAATGCACTAACAGGCAAGATTATTTTACGGATTTTTTTCATTGCTGCCCTTCTGAATGTGGTTTCCTGTTGTTAAACTGTAAGTAACAAAAGTTCTGGCTTCTTCTTTCTTTGGCTAGCAAGGGCCATTCAGGAGTAAGGGACTTTCAGTTGTCCTTGAAGTTAAAGTTCCTCCCTAAAGATGCAAGAATGTCTAAAGACATCAGGAAAACCAGAATGAAATCCCAAAAGCACAAAGGGAACCGGGAAATCTAAGTAATGTTTTCTCAGCTGTTGCTATCTACTTCTTTATTTATTTCTTATTAGGAGGCGTGCGCCAGATACGACATCTTCTGACAAACTGCTTCCTCTTTATAAACCATCATCTCAATCTAGTCCTAGAGCTCTTCCTGCCTATTGGTGAAAATGGGCTGTTACTGGAATGCCTCGGAATAATTATGGCCTTTATTAGTTGTCAGAAATTAGAGCAGCAGTTAGTACAGTCTGCTTTGATTCAGACAGATGAATATGCAGCAGAAGCACCACGGGACAGCCTCCAAATTCAAGAACTTGTGGCTTCTTCTCCTGAAAACCTTGATTTGCAGTCTCAGTAGTTTTTCATAGTCCATGACTTGTTTCTCACAGACCGGACAACTAATACTTTTGATTCTGTTTGGTTGATCACTTAGGAAAGACTGCACTGTCTTCTAACTTTTACCACACTTTCTACTGTAAGGAAATGGAAGTTTTATTTAATGACTCAGTCCCTTTCTGAACACTGACAAAACAGGAATGCGTAAGTACTTGCTGTGCCTAAGTGCATGGAATATGGTAATTGGAAGGCATTAATGCACAGTGATATTCTTTGGAGTCATTAACAATTGATAGAGAATAAAGCTAATGAGGCAAAATATAACTATAGAACAGACATTAATTTCCTCTTAACGTATTTTTGGGAGCAGATTTTTGTAGAGGAAGAAGAAACACAATCATCCCTTTGCCAGCTAAAGCAGCTTTGCAGTTCAGCAACTGATAAATTGTATTCTTCTGTGAAAAATAAACAAAAAATCTAATTTCAAATATATTTTCAACCATTAAAAATTATTAATGTAATATGAATGTAGTATTAATGTAGTATTAATGTCTATAATTAGTTTCGCTTAGGTAGTTTTCATTTTAAGACTTGAAAAATTCTTGGGTTTGTTTTTTTTTTTGCATTGTAAAATGTTTCTCAATATCACAGAGACTTGTCTTAGGAGATTTTTCCCATTGTAAACAGAAATTAAACAAGCTGTATGCCAGCTATTTCAGTGCTGACGATTGGGCTCTTGCAAGGTCACTTACAAAAACTCATAAACTTAATTAAGTTCTCCTTCGAGCTTTGACATGAAGAGTAAGTTGAAAAGTGTTGGATTGCCAGAAATTTCGAAGTGTTCCCAGTGCTACAGCCAACAAAGCGGCAGGAGAGGGGACAGGGCAGAACAGGGCTGTGCGCTTTAGTTCCTGGCAAAATGTCACAAAGACAGCGCAAAATCTCTTAAGTAAGTGACTTTCCAACTTTTTTTCTGAACAAACTGTACTCTCAAGTATCATTTCAAATGTCGTCAGCTCTATCACGTGCTTGATGTGGTCATGCAAGGGTAATCTCTGAATGTTGGAAGTCAGTAAATCTGCTCTGATGTAACATCTGCGTGCTGCGTAACAGCACGAGGTACGATTGTACTGTCTTTCTGATGAATAAGATAACATCAGTCACACAACATCTTTCTACGCTGTCACTTTGGCAGACATTTCCGCCTTTTCACCTGCGTCAGGGGTGACAGGGAGTGCGGGCTGCGCTGCAATGCGTGCGCTGTCGGGGCCGGTTTTCTCCATCGGGTGATCTCGCCTGATCAGTCAGTCACCTCTGTACACTGTTGGACCGGCAGTCTTTTTAAACGAATAAAACCAATGTCCCAGCTTTCCAAAACCAAGGGAAAGTTTATTTTATATCAGCAGATGCCCCCGGGGCTGCAGTCCCCGTGCCGAGCGGTGTGGCGGGGCAGTGCTGGGCTGCAGGGTTTGGAAGGAAAGCCGAGTGGGGCGTTTAGCTGGTGTGTGGGATTGGAGTGGGGTCGGTGTGAGGAGAGGAGATACTGCTCTGTCTGAAGCAAAGCCAGTCCCCGTTGATAGCCAAGCAGTGTATTCCAGTGCCATCACTTCTAAGCTGTCTACAGGAGGACCTGACCTGCAGGGATCAGGTCTGGAGCTCACCACGTCAATTTGCCAACCCTTAATTTCCCTTCTCTCCTCCCAAGTTCTTCCCCTTTCCCATCACTCATTCTCACCCAAATAAACAGCCCTCCCCTAATCACCGTTTTTCCAAGTAAGTCCCCAAATTAGTATGTCTGACAGTGTTGCCCAGATAAGGTGGCCTTATACCACCTTACTGATAGGGTTACTTACGCGCTGTGTTACGTGTGGGACCAGTTCGGGGGTCATGGAGAAGGGTTCACGCACTGATGGGTAAACGAGGCACTGGTACCTCTCCAAATCTGAGCTGCTGATGGCAAAACAAAGTGCGAAGTGATCAGATCCAAGTAAGCATGTGGGTTTTAATTTGAACTATTTTTGTGGATGATTCAAGCACTCATGAAGAAATGGCTTTTGAATTGCAGCCTTTCCTGTAAATTTCCCCTAATGTCTTGGTAAATTTGGAAGAGATTATTTTAAGAGACTTTTTGTAGGTGACCTCTTCCAAGGGACAAAGTGTTTGGTTTGTTTTTAAAGTACCTCCTTTGAAACTGTGTATGTAGCTACAATAAATCTTAAATATGTGCACATTGCATCCTTTAAAATAATAATAATAATAACAACAACTTAAAAATCACTTAAATTGAAGTCCAAAACCCAATTGGTCTAAACTACTGGAGTAATTTCTGCATATTTACGAGTCGAACAGTGCTAGCCTAGCTCAAGACAGTGAATTAAGGACTTCTTTCCACTTACAGCCAATGCTTTTAACTACTCCCTTGTATCTTTTTCCGTAGATTTATTGTTGCTAAGGGAAATACTCTGAATCCTATGAGAAATGTGGTATGTTCCCACACTGATGGAAACTACTGTACTCTTGTAGTATACAGTTTTCAAGGAACTCCTCATGCTGCAAGTTACATCATAAGCAATGAATGCGTTGGCTCTGGGAACTGGTGTTCTCCTAGTGACGGTGTAAACTCTCTGTTGTAAATACTGCAATTTTAAGGAAAAGGAACGAAAAATCTCTCTAGCAATAAGGCATGCATTCCAGATTAGTTAACTGTAATTTTGTGTGGTGGTCTTTGAACTCAGTCTCTTTCAAGTGCTAGTAGTTGATTTATTCTGCATATACTATAGTGTGCTAATGTCTTACTGGTGGGCTTTAGCAGTGTGATTTTATAGCTCTTTTCCTGTTGGATAGTTATATTAACCTTTGTATTGTTGCCACATCACATTGTAATACAGTTCTAAAACTGCATAGAAAATTGAACTATTGAAGATTGAAGGCCAAATCTCACTACACGAGGGGAGTTAACTTTCTACAATTATTTCGGGTGTAATACACATAGGAGAAGTTTAATAGTAACAATGGTAATAATGTTGAAGCATATTTGAAAACAAAGAGTAAAATATCTCTGAAGTACATTATGTTTTGGTGTCCATCCATCATTAACAGGAGACTTAATGGTACCGTTTAAATTGTAGTTTAGGTTGAAATTTTCAAGACTTGCCAAACTGTGTAATTCGTAAAAATCCATAGATAATTCCTCATGTCCAGACAGCAAAAACTGCTTTAGTGTTTCTCACTGAAGTCAGTATCTTTAAATACCAGACTTGGCTTGTGCCCATAGTTAACTACTTAAATCCTATCAGAATGCATGCATTTGCTTGTATGAGTGTGCCTGAGTGAAAGGAGGAGATCGAGGAAAAGCCATTCAAAACCATAGTGCTTCCAAAGTGATTGATTCCTATTATTTCTGATATCAGCAATGCACTTGTGTTAAGCTACACAAAAATCAGCCTAGTTAGATATTCAAATCTTGCGTGGCTACAATGTGCAAAGTGACAGAGAATGTAAAGCCCAAAGAGAAAAAAATCCTCCTTAAAGATGACAAATAGTCATTGCAGAGAAAAGGGAGAATTTTATACCTCACTGATACAAAGGGCTGTTTACTAATCAATAAGTGCTTAAATCCAAACATAAAGTTTATAAACATAACAGAGACATTTATCTGCTTGTTGGATGGGGACGAACTGGGTTGTTATTTAAGAGGGTGGCCAGGCTGTTCTCTACTTGAGGCAGAAGAAAAGGAGTTTAACAAAAAAATAATAAACCTGTTAAAAATCTGAAAAGGGAGACTGGCCGTGAAAGTGAAGAAGGTTCATCCAAAGGGCAGAGGACATTCAGGAATGCTGAAATCTTTGCATTTTTATCTTAGACTGGTTTGAGCTTACTGTGGACATCTGTGGTGAGCCGTTTCTCATGCAAGGGTTTGGCCCATTTGTGAGCGGGGCCTTGCGAAGCCATTGGAGGAGTTCCAGCTCTCCTCTGCGTCATCCAGTATGGCCAGGAAAGAAACCAAGGAGAATAGCAAATGTTTAGAATCGGGGCTTAACTTTTAAGACTCAGGAAGACAACAGGATGTTCATCTGGTCCCACAGTCTTTCAGACAGTGGCTGATTCCCATTATAAGACAGTTTAAGGGGGAAAAAAAATCACTTAGAAATGACTGTAGAGTGAAAACATAAAAAATACAGGTGAATTGCAAAATAATTCAGCAATAACAGTGATTATTAATAGGAACTGTACCTAGTAATTAAAAAGAATTATTATACATTATTTACTGGCTCTTTTAAGGCCATTATCACTTTCTATTCGTACATTCATTTTCAGAGACACTCTGTAGCTACTAGAAACACAGGTTTTGTGTCACAATTTACTTAAAGAATGCATTCGGGAAAGATTTACTATAGAATAGACAGGTGTAAAATTTTGTGGTCAAAGTCTTCAAGTTGTTTACAGTAATTCACGCAGCCTATGCAATTCTGTGCTCCGGGTTATTTATTTTATTCTTCCCTTAATATATTGATAATCCTCTGAAATGTGACTAAGTGGATCTGTTTGTGGATCTGTTGCACAAAGTGTAACAACTGCAACGTCATCCAGAGCCTCCTGTAAGGACCGGGTTCCCATTCCTCAGGTATTCATGGCACTTTCATCCCTTGCAAGCTGTGTTCTGGTGTGTTGTGTTCCCTGATGGTACTGAACTTACTGGTCCAGTATGACTAGAGAACTGGTCAGGTCTCTAGCTAAATGGGTGCAACTTCTCAGCACTGTTACTGCCAAATTCCACTTTCTGTTTCTGAGGATTTAATTGTTAATTTGCATGAATAAGCATTGCTTCATGTGTATACAGCTGTAAATTAGGACAGTTGAATGCTTTTGTTTTCACAGAACAGGGCAAATGCTGGTTATTCATGGGAATTTATCACAGCATATAGGATGGGGTTTGGGAGCGCTTACTGCATCCCTCAGTGTCCCCTGGGGGAACTCCCCAGGCAGTCAGCCGGTCCCGGGGCTCCGGTGGGCAAAGTCTTCTTTCATGGGCAGCCAATCCATGCTTGGAATGGGGGATCAGAACTTTAAATCAGATCACTTTTGAGAGTTTTTAGTTATTTCCATGGTTCCCCTGACGTGGGCACTCCTGGCAAGATTTTAGTAAAGTTCATCCATCTTTTCAGCTTGCCTCATCCTGGTCAAGCATAACCTCCAGGCTCAGGAGCACTTCAGCTTCATATGTTCGTGAATGTGAATTGGGGACTCTGTTGAAGGAGAGGAGGGAGGGGTGTGAGAAGTACCTTCAGTGAGACCTGTTTCTGGCATTTTTTAGACATAAAGTCAGCATATTAAGAAGAGCCGTATTTTTAGGCAGGATTGCTTCCTAGCAACGGACCATTTACTGCACTATGGGCTTAAAATGTATTAAATAATTTTAGCTTTCCTACTTTAACCCCGATGGATTACACTAATGCCTCAAGGCTCTTTTCCTGTGCTATTGTATATGCCTTCCGGTACAAGACAGCAAACTACTGTCAAGGCCATATTCTGCTTAACCCCAAATGCTGTTAAACTTTTTTTTGGCATAAGGATGGAAATATAATTTCTGCTACCTCCCTACTAAGCAACTAACTAAACAAATATTTAGAAACTCAAGAGACTGCTGTCCAAAAGCTGTCCTGATTTATACTTTCACGAGTTAAAAAATAATTAAAAAATAGCTAAGTCATCTTGTAAAAGCTGTACATAAAAAAGAAGGAAAAGATCAGAATGGGGGTGGTTAACCTTTAAATCTGATGAATTTCTAGAATTTGTATTTATTTCCATGGGATAGGAGGGAATATATTTTGCTGGTTAGTTTTCTGTTAAGATTATTATTTGAATTTTTTAAAATTTATCTTGACTTATTCTAATTCTAAATATTTAAGCCTTAGGACTGCACGATTTTCACTTTATTGTTCAGTTTTGACTTTTATATTCATATTACAGTATTGTGTTGTAGGATTTACTCCAAAAGTAGTTTTGATTTTCAGCTGTAACCGCTGTGCATATCATGCTGAAGGCAAATAATAAACCTGTCTGGCTTGAGCAGCTTAAAGTCTAAATAAAGCCTGTACTGTTTAAAGAGGATACTTTTAATGAAGTAGTTAAATGGTCTAGACCTGATAGTGCAAGAAGGCAAAGGTCATACAAGTCATTTTCTTCCATACCCTCCCACCTTCTAAATGTTGGTTAAATCTGAAGAAAATCATCCCCTCAGACAGTGAACGCGCCTTTCCATCGGCCCAGTGTAGTCACGTAGTCTGAAGCAAAAATTACTTCTACACACATTTTGAATAGCTAGAAATGGTTAAAGAAAGAAGCAAATAATAAACCTTCAGTAAATTCCTGCCAGTGGCTACTCCTTGTAGACTTATAAAATGTCTTAAAGTTTAATTGTAGAATAGACTAACCAAAGTATTTTAAAATACTTTAATTACTGTAAAGTTCTAAGAGTATTTTGAAATTCTTTAAATTTTTATTTATAGTTTATTTTTAAAATTTGAATTTTTGAAATATTTGGCTATTCTCCAAAGATACAAATATTGGATGTTTGAAATATTAAGTTCTCAAAACAGTTTGAAATATTCGTTACCATTTAAAAGAAATATCTATTGATTTAGCCCTTGCAACTATATTTATGTCCCATTCAGCACTGAGGTCAATAGGATACAAATCTTCTGAGATTTAGGAATTTCATAGTTTTTTATTTATTATAATTTTTTGTCCTTTTTTCTTGTCTAGTATTTTCTTACCAGGTCTGGGCTAAGTGTTTTTCCAGTATTTCTGGAAGTGATAACCTTTTTCTTTACCCTGTTAGGCTTTGCATTTAAAATGTGAAGTAAAAGTCTTTGGGCCAATTTTGTTGTTATTTATGCATGGGTAAAGCAAATCACAGCTGTCAAGATTTGTGCACACCATGGAAGATGTTTATGCAAATCACTGAATAAGTCATTTTGCATGCTTAATGCAATTTTGTGTATAATAAAAAACTTCCATTTGGAAAAAAAAAAGTGCTGATGAAAAATGTCTATTCGCTCTGGTTGGTGAAGTATTTCATTATGTAGAGGGTAAACATAAATGGTAAACATACTGCCCTATTGCTATGTCTCAGTTCTTGCCTGGCGGGAATAAAAACGTTATTTCTGTCTTGTTTCTTTGCTTCAGGTGCTTTTCTGTTTGATTACCAATTAATATTAACTGTGCTAATGAGTATGTAGTATGGAAGCTGAAACTGAAATCTCAGTAGTCTGGCAGATGGGAGATACATTTAACTGTTACTGAGATGTGAAGGGAAATCATCAATGAATTCATGACACGGTTTATTACCCGGGTCCAAATAAGTGTCAGTTTCTGACAAGGGGTTTTACTCGTAACATACACTCTTAATTCAGACATTTATTAAAACCGAGTTCTGAATTAGACATCAGTTTTTAAAATATTACATTTTTTAATCTCAAGTGATTCATTTTGTATTTGCATTTCAGTAAAAGTAAAGTGAAAAAAATAATTTTGGTGTATTCTTCGTATTGTACAAGACATTGCATAATGTTACAAGACACTGGCTTGGCCCCTGCTCCCAAAAATGAATTATTTAAGCAGCACTAGCTAGGAGTGATAGAACACGACCTTCAGCTTTGCTTTCCCGCTTTTCAGTCTGGCAGACCGGGTGTTTGAAAAGTGCTGATTTTCCCTTCTCTTCATACAGCCACACGTGCATTATTTTTATTCTGTTAAATTTTTTATGCATTTGGGTCTCAATCTTTCACGTGTTTTGTTGCGGTAGCTCACTCCTGTTTGTGTACTCTCCGAAGCTGCCAGATGAAGTCTGGCAGGGGAACGAGGCGGAGATATTCGGGGATCTCAGGGTTAGGAGCTGAGCTCTTGTTTGTCCCAAAAGTAAGGTGCTTCTTTCCCATAAGAAATTTTGGAGCCTCGTAGGAAAGAGCTTTCAGGGTTGAAACGTTGGGTTTGGCCTCTACCCTTGCCAGACCCTTTTCTGGATCTGGTGCTTCCCATCCTTCATGAGTCTTCTGTACCTTGGCATTGGCTTTAGCCACCCGGCACAGCTGGATGTGGATCCAGTCGCAATGGCCTGAAGTGCCAGTAACTCCAGGAGGTGGCCAAGGGGGGGAACTCAAAATTCGGCCAAGTGCAACGCTATGATATTCCCCTTGTGCACGACTCCGAATGCGCAGCTCAATGTAACTGTGCCCAAATGTAATCGACACCACCTACTGTGATGGGAGATTGTTCAGGTGGGTTCTCTCATGTTGTCCATGAATTATGCTTTTTTCAAGGTTGGGATAATTAAATCTAAAAATGCTGCATAATAATTATTGGGATTATGCCAAGTTTAAAACATTCCATGGTGTCTTTTATTTTGTGCCAGAAAGATTTCAGCTCTTGTAAAAACTATAGTTTGGGATGTCTTTTAATGGCTATTTTGTATTGAGCTTCTGATGTTCTCTTTTATGTGTAGCTTGACATGAGAAAAGATGAAACCATCAAATGTATTTCAGACTAAAAAGGCATACTGAAACGTTGAAATGTCCAGGTTGGTTCGGCAATGGGCTGCAGAGCACTGAGCTGAAAACTGGTTCAGAATACCTACGGTCGTATTTTTCAGGTCCTAAATTTTCAGAGAGGTGTCTTAATTGCAGTTTTCTGTATGCTTTAGAAATCTAAACCCAGGCTGCCCGGGCTGGCTGTGGCGGTGGGCAGGGACCCTGCAGGGCCTCTTGCTGGCCGGTGCTGGGAGGTGCAGAGTCGGCTCCTCACTCTGCTCTTTACTTCTACTTTCAACAAAATCCCGCCATAGTGTCAGTTTATGCTGCTGGAAGCACTTGATGTTTTTATCCTTCCATATTTTGTGTTGTCTCAGTTTCAAGATGAATTCTAGTGAGATTATAGTAAGAACATGTCTTTAGTAAATCTGAATAGATTAGTCTGAATTGTACATATAAGAAAAAAAAAAAGTAGTTGCATTAAAATCCCAAGGATGAAACATCATCTTGAGTTCCTCTGAAAAGCAGCCTTGCCTGCTCCACCAAAATGACCTTCTTCAAGCCCACTTCTTTCTCTGCTCTGAAGTGTTTTCTTATTCTATTGCACACAGCCTTCACTTACCTCACCCCTTTCTAAGGATTTTGGTGAGCTTCAGAGATGTTTATAATTGACTGCAGTGTTTTATGGTATACCATTAGCGGTTGCCATACCATTATGGGAAGTCCCCGCATGTCCCCATTTTTTTTATAACTGTCTGATAGATCATGTGGTGAGGGGCACGCCAAAAGTCTTTCAACATCAAACAGAATTGGCCTATGGTGAATATGAAACAATTAAATGCTCATCAGTATTTGTTGCACGTATGCCTAGGTATTTGTTTAGAAATCTTTCTGACTTGAAGAAAACCACATAATTACTTAAATCTTTAGTTGACTTGATAGACTTTTTCTTACTAAAATTTGTCTTCAAGGAAGTGTGGAGTGTAGAGTGCTATGGAGCAGACACAAATTTTCTTATGCTTCTATATTCCATTTTTTCAAGGTTTTTATATTACTGCTTTGCTAATAAAACCAAGAAAAAATCCTAGTAGTCTCATAACTGGCAGAGTTAAAAATGAGTTTTGCCAAGGATACTAAATTTGAGTATTTTACAGAAGGCGAGGCAACAGGTGAAAAAATTTGGTGAAACTGGAAAATAAGCTGTAACAAAATCAGTGTTTTTTAAATGGTACCCAGCTATTCTGAGAAGAGATATAACTGGGAATTATTATGTCGTGTCACTTATGGCCCTTATGTCATGAGGACAGGAACATCCTGAAAAATATAGGTGTATTTATCTGCATAATATGGCATTCCTGGCTTCGACATCAGGCAGAGCAGCGTCTCTTCTCAGCCCTGTTGTGAGCTGCCCGTTTTGCAGAGCTGTGCAGACCTCGCAAGCACAGCCGGGTGAGCTCTTCCTCGCCGGCGCAGGTGGCTGGACGCGAACATGGAGCTGATAAAGCCAGGCTGCCAAAAAGTAGGAAACCCTGGACCTGGTGCAGAAGCTGGCCCGGTGTAATTCCTACATGGCACAAACGGGAAATCAGAGACTTAATTTTGAGTATTTGGCCCCAGAGGTGGCACCGTTGCAGATCGCCCTTTATTCCACATAGATTATAGTGTCAGCACAGCAAGGAGCTGAACTTGGAAATATTTATAAAACTGGTCTCCATTTAGTAGAGAAGACCTATTTGTTTGCAGGACCTGGTTTTATTTATATCATAAAGCTTAGTTTCCTATGCTAAACCCTCTGCCTTATATCCAGGGTTACAGATAATGAGCCGTAAGTGCAGCTCAGGCAAGGAGGTGCGAAATGGCCTTGAGCCATCAGCCTTGGGACAATGACGTGACCTAATCTAAACTTTCCCCAGATCTGCTTCAGCAGCCTCTGGGATGCTCAGTCCGTCGCTTCTCCCTGTGTTCCCCTGCCCTCACAGGCCCTTCATCTGGGAGCCAGGAGCTAAATATTGTAAAAACAGCTGCTCTGCTCACGATGCTCCAGTGTCTCATTTTTAATGCAGTCCTAAGACACTAAACCAACGGCTTTGTTATTTTTATCATCTTACACATTAGATGGTACTCTGGCTCTCTGATACTCTTTCTAAATGTTCTGCTTGCATTCTATAATTCGTGATATACCTTGTAGATATGCAGTAAATGAGGGACGATGATACCCTTGCAAAGACTCGATTCTTTCCAAACGAGTGTCCTGATCTACAGGCCAAAATAGTCACTGTCATTTTTTTATTTCTTTCTCAAAAAAGATATTTTTGTTACCATTTCTATAGTCTAATACAAGTAGAGTCAAGTGGAAAAGGCTTAGAAATTAAATCGTAACACTAGGCAAACTGATTCAATGGCATTGAAATGTCATTTCTAGAATTATCCGGCTTACTGGGGAGTGTTTCAAGGAATAACCTTCTGGTGTGGCAGACTACAGTGCAGGGATTAGATGGGGCTTGCACAGCGGGCCAAATTCTGCCTGGTGTTAATTAGGATTGTGTGAGTGTAAGTGAGGACAAGACCTGTCCCAGCGATGGCCATTTTATTTTTAAATCTCTGTGGTATGTTTGTGACATTATTTTTTCCTGGGTAGGAGTGGGCTCATACCCCTTTTACTTAAAAAAAAAAAAAAAAAAAAGAGATAATCAGATGATGTGTTGACAAAGTTGTTCTACTAAGTCACAGCATCTGTTTTGTTTTCAGAAATTTAGTGTATGTTTAGGACCCTGCTTTCACGAGAAATACATCTGATTTTAATTTTGTCTAAGGAACCCTGCAGTATTACCCTGCGAGCACGACCTGGGGTTTTGGAGGTTTCTGAAAACCTCCTTAGACCATAACTGGATGCCTTTTACAGAGGTTTTCCAGAAAAGCAAGAAAACTCCTAAGGAGAGCACAGAGTGAAGAACAGGTGCTCAGCCTGAGAGGTCCTACAACCATCCGTGCCTGTGCAGGGGGATAGAAAGGAAGAGAGAAGCTCATGACAAAACTTACAGATTTGACTCCCCAAACCTGTGAGCAGAAGAACATGGGAAGTTAAGATGGATGAGCTTTACCCCAAAATTTTGGCAGAGGGCTTTGCATGCTTCCTAAATTGCTGTTTAACGGTGTCAGACTGAAATATTCAAAGACACAGGTTTGAATTTTGAGTTGGTCCAAACATAGACTAGAATTTGCTGCCCACTGCCTTCTGCTTCCAGAGGCTAGAAGAAATTGGAGCTGATTAAATAGCATTAATACTGTTATTTTCAATAGTGTTCTTTTGATCTGGGAGTCTTTGCTATTTTTAAGAAATCAGATCAAAAGTTCAAGTGCTAAGAGGTGCTATAATTGTAATAAGCTTTTAACATCGTGAAGGGAACTTTTGGAACTGTTGCTAGAGGATGACTGTGACTGATTTAGTGGTGTTCGGTGGGAGCTACCAAACAACTTACTGAAAGGAGAAGGTAGGGCAAAGAAGAAGTACTTGGATTTAAATTATTTTCTGAGGAAAAAAGGCAATACATGAGCTGTATTTTGGCCACTTCCTTTCTACCTGCAAAAAAATTGCATGTGTGTGCTGGGAGTGAAGAGTGTGGAAGGGAGGGAGGAGGAGAAACGCATCCAGCCCTGCTGCTGAGCCACTGAGCGGCAGATGATTTGCGGGGCAGTGATTTTTCCTCATTTGCCTTCTACTGGGCATCTGGCAAACTGCTAATTTCATGCTAATTTTCTGAAGTTCATTGTGGGAATGACTGGGCTAGTTTTTAAAGAATTCATAATTCTGTTATTTAATTGTCTGGTTTGCAAGTATATGTTGAACACGGCCCGGTCGAAAAAGCAGAAGCTGTTGCTTGCAAAACCAAGCATGTTTGTGTTGATATTGCAATTTGAAACAATTAATTTCAAGGGGTTTTTAAATGGTTATTATTCAATTTACTGCAAAAAGAAGGTCTGACAAGGCTTGAAGCCTCGTGGCTTGTGACTCGTGAATGCTGACTTCTGCTGTCATTCAGATACAGATGTATTCCACTTCATGGACCAAGTAGCAAGCCATATATAATAATGCGTTATTTGAGTTCTATCTGCTTCCTCATTTAGACAGTTGGAATTGCAAAAACATTTAATGATTGCGTATGCTTACTTTGTTAATGGTTTTTGTACTCTGTATGTAATTCTAGGCATTTAATATTATTATTCCTAAGAGTTCCCATTTTATTTATATCTGCCTATAAAGTATTTTTAAGTATTTTTTTGCTACCGCAGAAAAATGAGGACCTTTAAAACCTATGATTAAATGATAAGATTAGGTATTATGTTTGAAAGAATACACTAGAAATGACTAACTTTTATAATTTTTGCCATCCGCCCATGCACCCTTAGCTCATCAAGGAAGGTGCTGGCAGCTGTTTGTTTATGGTAAGAGGGGATGGCATTTATGTCTCTTGTTAAATCCTTGATTGACGCAAACTGCCTAAATCTCCTTAGGAAGAAACAATCACTGTGAGGCAGGCTGGGACGGGTGGGCAGGAGACTCCTCTCATGCGCAGAGCGGCGTCAGGGCAGGCGCGTGCCTCGTGCCGCCTGCTCCCGGCCGCGGCGGTTCGCTGGAGGAGGAGAAGGCTGCGGAGCTGCAGTGGAGCCCTCCCTTTGTGCCCCCTCTGCACGGCCGTTGCCGGCGGGGTGGATGGGCCGTGCAAGGGAGTGAGTTCTGGCTCGAAACGATAACCTAAAATGCAACGGTGCTTGAATTTGCCCTGACAATAAGATAAGGAGCAAGCTGTAATAACAAATGGAGAGTTATTTTTTCTGTCCTCTATGGGAGTTTCCCTCGATGGATCAATAATCCCAGTGATTTTTTTTGTTTCTGAACGGAATTGCAGCATTCTGCTTCCTCTAAGTAAGCTCACCGTGCAAAGAAGGGGAAAAACTGAAATTGCATTGTTTACCAGCAAGTATACCTTTCTGTCCAAGTTTAAAGAAATAATTAAACCTGGTGGTTTTGCAGCTGTGACGTGACCTGTTATGGGTTCAAATAATGCCAGGGGAAGTTCAGATTGGATATTAGGAAACATTTTTTCACTGAAAGGGTTATTAAATATTGGAATAGGCTGCCCAGGGAGGTGGTGGATTCACCGTCCCTGGAGGTGTTTAAAAAAAGGGTAGATGTGGTACTTGGGGACATGGTTTAGAAGTGGTTTTGTCAGGTTAGGTTAATGGTTGGACTTGATGATCTTAAAGGTCCCTTCCAAACTCAGCAATTCTATGATTCTATGATTCATGACTGTACCGGGCTTGGCAGTGGCAAACGAATACCTGATAGAATACCTATTCTCTTGTGCATTCTTTCTCACTCAAACTCATGGGCAAGCATGTCAGGAGATCAGCAATACGTGAATAAGGAGAGAGAGGGTCTCTGAAGCCTCCATCAAAAGGGATCTGTCACAACACGTCCTGTAAAGCAGCTTGAAACCAAAAGTACTGGAGATGTAGCAGCTCCCAAATGACCTGACTTTTCCAAGTACCTTTTCCAATTTATGTTCTCCATTACAAATTAGTTCATTTTTGTCAGGGCTGATCTAATAGATTTACTACAGAAATAATTAAGGAAATTTCGTATTTCATAAGGAAATTTGCAGGAATCTTTCTATAGCTCTACTGGATTTCATAAGGAAAAAAGGATTAAGATTATTTTTTTTAAGGAAACTATTTTCTGACAGGTGTCAGGAGAGGTTTCAGGTATTTAAAACAAAAGGTCTGCTGCTGTTTGATTAAATTCTGATTTCCTTGGTGTTTTAAGAAAGTAGGATTTGGAGCAGATATTGTCTTGCAGTGTTTTGTTTGTATGTTTTTTGAGGAGTGCTAATGTAGGAAAAGAATACACTAAGTTGAAGCAAAATGGATTAAAAGACTATTGGAAGGAAAATCACATTAATTAGGAAAAATAATCAAAATATGGTGAAAGCAGCAAGTGACGTAGAGGGAGAAGAGAATGATGATGTATATAAGTGAGTGACAGAAGATGGAAACAGAGAGAAGAGAGAGAAAAGAATCAATCTGGAGTTGAAGGTGAGCTTTTAAGTCAGCTTGACTAATAGCCATTGTTGAAAAAAGGTGGATTCTTAAAAAATGATTTGATTTATAGATATTTCTTTAAGGTGATTTGGTTGAGATCTTAATGTCTTGAGATGTACCAAGCTGAAATTTGGATTCAAATAGTCAGAGACAACTGACTGTTGGTTTGGTATCTGTAGCTCAAGGCTCATTGTTGTCAGACACCGTAAAACTGTGTAAACTGTTCTTCTGTGTTGCCAGTAACATTTGCACAGCACATGGGGAACCACACAGCACATGGGGAACCACACAGCACATGGGGAGCCACACAGCCCGATGAAGAGTGCTTCAGCTCTGGCTTCTATGTGCTACCAATGAAACAAAATACGAAATAATTCAAAATTCAGTCTGCGAGATTTTTTCAGTTTCTAATACTTCAAGGAAGAGGTGTATAAGATGAATTCCGTGGGTTTTTACCCTCCGGGAGCTGGAAAAGGGATGTCCCTCCTCCCTCTCTCAGCCTCAGCTGCGAGGCAGGCAGAGGGGTTTGCACGGGCAGGACAGCACTGAGCGTGCCGCAGCCATGCATCAGATTCAAAATCGTTTCCGTAGTAAAGTATGCTCTTTTAGAAAATCCTTGTCTTTTGCTCCATTCTCTTTTCTTCTTCCTTAATCCCTTTCCCTTCTTTTATTTCCATTATACAAGCAGCCTAATTGCTTTAAAAATTCCCATTCATTCTGTTCTACAATGTATTCACCTCTCTACATCATGAGCTAATCCCAAAATGTCTGTTATGTACCAGAAATAGCAAATGGGGGTTTTGTGTTCTGTTTTGTTTTGGTTTTGTGTTGTTGTTGTTTGTTGTTTGTTGTTTTTTTTTTTTCTAGAAGCTTCTTTCCAGCAGCCTCTTGTCTAAATATTGCCCAGCAATCCTGTGGCATTCCCCAGATCTGGGACACAAAATCGTTCTCTTAATTCCCGTCTCTGATTACTTTCGGCTTCTGACCAGTCTCTGGAGCTGAAGCACACAGATTTAGTATGTTTGATTTGCTGCGCCACTGAAATCTTTTATCGGCCAAGAATAAAATACAAAACCAAAGCAAAAAACCCACCTAAACCTGTTCTCTCTGCGGCTGTACGGGAAGAAGCACAGTCGTGGGGGAGCCATGAAGTTTGAAATTCTCTCCAGGTGATCCAAAGTGAACATATACTTTAATTTGTGTTACATTGTACTGATCTGAATATTCGTTCTTAAAAGGTAATTTGGTGTGGAAAGGCAAAGAGAAGGGAAACAGTGGTTGGCACGGGTCAGTATCAGTGAAAATTTGTCTTAAAGAGATTTATAGAAATAACCCCATTGCAGGGACATAAATATGTGTTTTTCTTAATAGATGCCATCAGCAATCCTAAATCCACACATAAAACACCTGGAAGTATAGCGGATGTGTATGTAACCCAGGCCTTAAGCATCAACTGCATTAGACTAACCAGGCATTTAAATGACAGCACTGCGTCCAACACAGTTTTGTTTTCTAAATCTCCTTTTCAATGCTTTACCAAAGCTTTATGGAAATAATTAACTGAGTTAAAGTGAAAAAGGAAGAAGATTCAGAACAGAAATAAGCCGCTATTAGCGGTGCTCGAATTTGACCGAAAGTCTCAAAGCCTGTAAGAGGTGTGTGAGATGCTGTGCGCTGCCCAGGCAGCCGAGGACCCGGCCCTGCAGGGACGGCCGCCTGTCCTGCAGGGACGGCCGCCTGTCCTGCCGGGCAGGGACGAAGGGGACTGTCTGGAACGACACCGGAGAGGTTTAACAGCACAGTGTCTGTCTGGGTTGATGCCGTATGGTGCCGGGTTGAAAGAAAACTCCAGATGAGCAGGTGAGGATATAAAATGGAAATACTTGAGCTGGCTCAGAAACGATGGTGGAACGATCGCCTGAGTGCACTTTAAAGTACGTTTGCGGCCATAAATGGGGCCTGGCTTTGCCTGTAGGAGTTATTGAAGCTGTCTAGCCCTAAGGCTGTTTCTGTATGCAGGTGCTGAGGAGCATCAGAGATTTCCTGGTGCAGGAATGCAAGTCTGCAGTGTTTTCAGAGTGGTCCCTGGTGTGCGTTTGGCTGCGACTAACTCGCAGGTCTTCCAGGCAGCTCTTTGGCATCGCTTGTGAGACAGCACAGGCCAGGTAGTACAGTATTCCTGCGGGGCCGTTTGCATTCAGCCATCCGCTTTTGAAGGGGAAGAGAGTTAGTTTAATACTATAGACTTGGGCAACTCCGAGCCAGTTGGCTTCGGTTCAGGAGATTGGTTCAGGCAGGTTTGATGCATTAGACCCCAGTAAGAGGATCCAGGAGTACCGTCCCATGCTAGTAGTCGCCGATTTGTCTTCTGGGGCCCTGCAGTGATTGCTCTACTAACTGCTAAGAGTGGACCAGGAGGAAAAGTCCTGATCTTCTTCCAACCCTTGGAGGTACCTCCATGTTTATCGAAAAAATGTTTCTGTTTCTGCCCTTGTTTGAAAGATGGACATTTGCGTGGCCAAGATTACATTTTAGCAATCATTTGTAAGTCGTGTTGTGCTTGATAATTCACAGAGCAGTAGCTGCTTTGCACAGTAATTTTTTTCTTTCACTGTACAGCTGATCTGAAATGCAATCAGTGGTATTGCACTGTCTGCTAAAAAATGTTAAGACTCTTGGTTAAATGGTTCTCCATGTTCTTCTGCTTTTGAAAAACAGTACTTTCACAAATATGTTCTGTGTTGAAAATGAAATTTTTCAAACAAAATACTAACATTGGCTATACAGCAAAGTTAAATAGGAAGCACAGTGTCTACTGTAACTTCTGGTTATGGGCAAAATCAGGTTTAAAAGCAGAGTATATCATGTCCTTGGCTCTTGGAGAATATTAAGGAACTAATCATGGGAAAGAAATGGACTGAATTATATTAGGGAGGAAAATAAAATAACACTATCAGCTGAAGTCTCTATTTGCAGAGATAATGTAACCTTCTGGGCAGTTCCTGCTGTCACGGGCTGTCCCTCTGCGGTGTAGTTCATGGTCGAAAGCACTGTTTAATGCTCTGGGGAAAACTCCTTCCCATAACCTGGTACTTGACAGTGCTAACATCTGTACTGACCTATGTAGTTCAATGGAAATGCACAGCAGTTCTTTGAATGTGCATTTTTTTTCTCATGTGTACAGACATCTACAGGGACTGCTTGCACTTAGTACCCCACGTTTGGGTGTGGTGTTTCTGGAGAATTTGTGCTTTAACACAACAAGAGGTTGCTTTTTATTTTACCAGAGGGAAAGGTAAGTCCTTGGTCACAAAAAATGGAACCAGAGTTAAAAAAGAAAAACATAAAAGCAATTAAGCTGAAATTTTGAGTATATTTGACACCAACCTCCTTCCCTGGAAGATTTTGCAGAGGCATCTCTCAGCCATGAATCCTTAGGGGCAGTTTAGCACCAGGACTCTTCCTGGGAGTTGTGTTTCATATCAGCCTTTAAGCTAACTTCGGAAGTTGAAGAACTCAGCGTGCATCTCCTTTTCTTCTTTGTTCCCCTTATTTGTTAATTTAGCACTTGACATAAAACATGCTGTACCCAGTTAGACCAGAGGTTTATCTAGCTGTTTCCGATAGTAGCCAGTAGCAGAAATGAGGAGAAATATAAGCACAAAGCAAGTGTGTAGGGATACCCTTCCACAAGACAGTTTACTCTCCATGAAGTGGGGCTCAAGAACTGTGACAGTGGTGCTATACGTAAGGTTTATTTACTGTGTGTTCACTGGCTCTCAATGGATTTATATTCCCAAAACATGTAATGTCCACTCACTTTTTGGGTACCATTCTGTCATTTGCAGCGTGTGTTATTTACTCAACAGAAATATGGTTTCTGAACTTACACTGGGATGGTTGGGATGGCTCAAGTTCTTTCTTGAGCACTGCTCTTTGAAATCAAAATGCAACAGGAGTGACAATTCTGCCTTAAGGGGTGTATCTGTATTTGAATTCTGTTGTACCCATTAATAAGCATCTCCCTTCTACCTTAAAAAAGCTTCTTTTTGGTCATCTTGTGAGTGCACGACAAATATTCTGCACATCTTCCAAAGACGTGTGGCCTTGCAAGAGGACCTCTTGCTGTTGTCACTACTCGGAGGTGAGGTGCTGCTGCTGGGAGCAGGAGGGTTTCTCTTACGCACCAAATTTTGGTGCCATGGGCTACAAAAAGATCGCATGCTCCCATTTCAGATGCTGAGGAGATACCGTGGCCTTCAGAACGAGCAGCCCCTTCTGACCTGTCTTAGCTCTCATCTGTAAAGTGGTCAAAAAGCCCCCTTCATTGTTCTGTGCTTCTTATTGTGAAGATAAATTCTTTTTGAAGCTGTAGAAAGTGCCTAGTGATGAGCTTCTCAGAAAATTCTAAGAGCGAGTTGTTAATACAGGCTTCGGAGCAATGCAGGAGGGGCCCAAACACTCAGGAGAATAGAGGAGAAAAAAATACATATAAGGTAGCAGCTCAGTAAACATCCATATGTGTGTGTGCTGAAAAACGTAGGAGCTCTCTGGAAATCAGAATATGATTATGTAGGTGAGCACAAGGGAATTCAGTGAAAACTGACCAAATGCTGAATTGATTTATTTTGTAGTCTTGTTAATCTTTTTTCAAAGTAGGCTCTGCGTGCAATATATTGTAGTTTAAGCTTGGTATGACTGTGGGTTTTGTCATTCTTTTCATGCTTATAAGAAAAAAAAATAATTACAGTGTTCATTATTAAAAAGACTATGTATTTTTTGCTGTGCTACATTGTTTTCTTGAGCCTATTTACATGTCTTAATTGGCATGCAACTGCTTTCCTAATCCAGATAAGTAGTGTCGAACTGTGAATTGCAAAGTCCAGTGCCTTTTAGATTGATGGGTGGAGACTCTGCTGTTGTTTGCAAAGGATCACTGAAAATTCTGCATTGCCGGCCTAATAAACTATAAATTCTGTCAGTATAGAAAGATAATCTCAGGCATTTGTAGGCTGTAGAATTCTGTGATAAATGTTGAAAATATGTGAAATATGATAGATGAGAGTGCGAATAATCTGCTTTTATTGCATTGGTAAAAGTTGGAAGAATAAGTTTGAAATAACTTATTTTTAGTCCTTTTAGTTAATTGTTGTACTGACCTATTTCTGATATAATCTTAGAGGCTGCAATCTGAAGACCGTTCTCTGATTCCCTGTAAACCAGTGCACATTACTGGGCAGTAGTTCTGGCTCATCTATTTATTTCAGCAAGGCTTTTTCTATAGTAGTAATACTGAATTCTTCACAAGGATTTAGTGATAATCCTGTTAATATTTTATTGTTTGTGCAGTTACGAGGATGGATAGAGATATTCTTGCATGATGTTTTTATTGCCAGTAGGGAAAAAAAAAAGCAACTTTAAAAGAAATTCTAATTGCTCTTCACTCAAGGAAAATTATCCTTAACAAGAAACTTGATTATAGCTGTTGATCATATTTCTTCATTACATATAGCCTAACGAGCTATTTTATGGAGAGTTTTCACTAATTGATAGCAATCCCTTCCAAACTTCACTCTGGAGCTGCACATAAACAAATATTCACATATTGACAATTGCTTCATGTGGGCTATGTGATGGTACTTTGTGTCTTCTGTACTTTAGTATTAGATTGCTTTGCTGTCTCCTGAGGAAGATCACAGTTTAATCCAGAATTTACAAAGTATATGTAATACTTTGGATCCTTTGTACAAAAATAATGTAGGAGAGGAGTACTGTCCCTGGACCTTCTCCCTTCCAATAGTACCAGCTGTGGCAATAATGGTCCGCTGTGGTTTTTATCCTCTGTGCAGAGATTGACATGAACTTGCAAAGCACAGAAGTTAAAATAACACACTGGAATACATTAAGGGTGTATGTCGTACAAAATAGCATTATTTATTTAATTCCTTTTGGGGAGAATATGTATTAACTTGTATGTTCAGTTGAACAGAATTGTATATCAGTTCAGCTTTTTTAAAATACAGGTGTCTGTTAAATAGAAATGAATTTATACACACAGAAATTGTGTCTGTTGGAACTTGCATAGTAGAAATGGGCCCCAGATGTTACAGTTACGTAAGGGCCTAATCTAAAGCCAACCGAAGAGAGCCTTGTGGGCTTCAGATCACGCCAATAAGAACATTTTCAGGAGAATTAACATCGAAGGAGATTGCAGTAAGCTAACATTGTCTGTAGCTATTGTAAGTATAAAATCAAACTGTATGGATGGAGAGGTGTGCTTTATTCGCTGTGGCTGGCATTAAATTGGTACTTTGAAGGGGAATAATGTGACATGAATTATCTTTAATAAAAAAAAGACTTCGTTTAAATGTTAAGCACAACTGTATGTATCTCAAAGCTGTCATTTTTTCTGTTTACTTGAGTAAGTTTGTGTGTGGGTGGTTCATTATTAATGTTTTGAGTGTGAGATACTTGTTTTGAAGTAGATGTCTTTTCTGCTTTTAAACTGGTACAGCATTACATTACACAGCTATTGCTATGCATTACAAAATAGAAATTAAACTCACAAAGAGAGTTAGGCCTTTGGTAGGTTATCTCATAGTGCTTTGCAGTGCAATTTGGGTGGTGGAGGCTTGTTGCCCCACGCTACTGGCATCCTTTCCCCCTTCTTTTGTTCTCTTTAGCTATTTCATTTTACTGATGTGGCAGAAAAAAAATACAAAAAAGAAAAAAATCCCAAACAAGTAGTTTCGTACTAGGCTACGTATGGCACTCTCCTCCTGGAGTGCTCTGGGACCAGCAGAGGGGAGGGAAGGCACTGCTGGAGGTACCAAGGATGGAGGCAGGAGTGGAGTGGACCAAGAGCTCTGCTCTCAGCAGTGGTGTTTACTTATTTAAACTGTTAGTTTAGCTGTTTTATGTGATGTTCATGTTTTATGTGCTGCACTTGGATTCCTGTAAATTTCCTAACACGTCTCTTGGTGCCATCAGGGAACTTAAATTTTCAACTGGTGCTGAAGTTCCTCTTGCTGCTCTATGGATCCTGCTTTCCTAACCAACACCTAACCTCAAAGTACTCTCGCGCACTGATCCTGCTTTGTGGAATTTGTGGTAAGGCAGTGTCATGTAAAAGTGGGAGTGTGTTTAAACTGGACATTTTCCATTAAATTGATTTTTGGCAAAGCAGTGTGTACTTGAAGTCAGGAAGATCAGCGTCCATGAAGATGCAACTGTTGCTCTCTGTCAGGAGCAGAAGTTTGCAAGACAAATTCCTCAAGGTAGCTGCTCAAAAGTGAGGAATATGAAGGTGCAGTTCTTAGTAAGCCAGGCGCTCTTGTTGTGAATTTTACCTGCAAAACATAGCTGTGAACCTTTTTCTCCCAGTAGACATCTAACCAAGTCAGCTTGTCCTTATTAAAAAAAATAAATAAAAATAATTTCTGTGTGTGTTATAACCAGTAACCCTGCTGGTTTGAGTACTCAACTGTTTCAAACCTTCAAGCCTATTTTGCAATATTTAGGCATTACACAGTTTTCTCCTTTATTCTGTGATGCATTTTTCGTCTTGAGCCCTCTCCCACTTCTAGAAAATAGTTGACTTTTCATTGGCCACAGAGCAAAAAACAAGAGATTGACTTTTTATCTGGTAGTAAAGAAACTTTTCCTTGGAGGTGGGAGGCTGTGTTTGTGTCCCTTACTCCAACTGGGCAGAGCGTACTCGGGAAATGGTGGGCTGTCCTACAGCTCAGCTCCTACCATGCTGGGTTATTGTCTTTTGCTAGAAGTATCAACCAGCCACTCTTGCAGCATCTCATCTGGGACTCTGCTGCATGAGCGGCCCTGTTCAGTTAGTGTGCAAAACACTAAGCGGAATGGCCCTTTGGTAAAGATCTGAGAGAGAATGATGAACCTGAGAAACCTTCATGAACTTTGACATGAGCTAGGGAACCGAGCGGCCTCCTGCTGACAGGACTTGGGCAGTTTTGCATGTTTTCTGTGGAAAGGCTGTTGCAGCAATTTAGGAAATCTGGGTTTGGGTCTGTTTGCTACTGAACTGTTGACTGTGTGTGAGCTTTGACTAATTTATTGTTTGTCTTCTCAACAAAAATTTTGTAGATGTTAAAATTCATACATATCAACTTTGTGTAGGCATGTACAGTGTTCTACTGCCTTGCTGTGTTAAATAAATGAGGGATTTTAATACCTTGGTATCTTTTGGGGAGACTTTGCATCTTCCAAAAGGGGAAAAAACTCTTCTAAAGTTGACTCTTACCAAGTGAGAAGAGTTGATAACATATGTAACTTAGATGAATGGCAAAAGGATAAATACTCACCTTCACATAGGAAAAGGGAACAGCTTGGACCATACTTAACTCAACATGAGGTCTTTGTATGCGATACTTTGATACCTAAAGACTTGGCCGAGGAATCTCAGAAACATGAGGTTATCTTTTGGAAAATTGTGTAAGGCTGATGAGGTACTTGATGGCTGCATAAAAGCAAATGTGATATCTCAGATGACCGAAGAAAAACAAATGTGTTATCTGCCTTTAAAATGGGAAGGAAAGGAGAAACAGAAGAATTCTCCTGTGTGTGTGTATATGTATATATATATAAGATTTAGACACGTGGATTTACAAGTTGCCATGCATTACCTGTTCATGCATTTATCCATCAGCAAATGCCAGATAACATAACCCATAATGTGGCAGAATTACAATAAATTGCCTTAATTTGTTTGCCATATGCTAAGCATGCCCACATGTCCACATATAGATCAGCTGATGCACAATAACTTGGTGATGAGAAAAATTACTCATATGTCTAAGCTTTTATTACTTCTGTGTTATTGACTGTTGTGATCTCTAAAAACTCATTTTTGATCTGGTTTGTCAACAAGAACTTTTTTAGACAGACATCCATTTTCAACACAGGATGGAACGAAGCAGGGTCCATGTACGTTGCTTTGTTAAACAAAAAGACAAAACCAAAAAACCTTAGCAAGCTTCTATTAGTATGTTACTAAGAATGAGTATTTAGTCAGTGCTTCTGTTTTCTCATGTGCTTAATGGCATTTATGGTCTAAACATAGTAAAATTTCATAGGGTTGTGTTTAAAATTGATTGAGACTTCTGATGAAAGCACTGTGTAAATACAGAGTATTAAGATTTAATGTTAAAGCTACTTCTCCATTAGTGTTATACAGGATTAAAGAATGAATGAAAATAGTAATCATTTGATGAACTGTGTTCCTGTTCTCTTAATAAAGACCTTATATTTTTCTGTAAGTGGCTGAAGGTCACTCACTTCTGTTCTAAGGCACCTTAATTAATTTGTCAGGTTACACACAGCAGGCAGCTTTTAACAGACCTCGTACTGCTTCGGTGACAGTTCACCCTCTGGGGCAACAAAGGGAAGAAGTCACCTAGCATTTACTACACACTAGTTCTGTCACTGTCTGCTGCTCAGCAGTTGAAAAAAAAAAGGAAAAAAAAAGAAAGAAAAATAAGCTGTTTCTATTCTATGGCTAGAATATTTAGGGAGCTTTTGAAACTTTGTGATCAGTACGAGGGAATTTCTCTATTCCTGTTTCTGCAGTTTAAGTCATCTTATTACTGTGTTTTCTAGTACAAAGTTCCTTTGTTTCAATACTGTGATGCCAACATTTGCCATGATGACAGCCTGGTCTTGCAAGCTTAGTTTCAGCATTCTGTAAAATCTGCTGAAGGGCAGAAAATAAGCCTCTGGAATCAGAGCTGCCCTGTCCTAATTGCGATATTCCAGCTGGGACTGTGATTGTGTATTCTTCAGAGCAGTTCTGATGTGCCCCAAGGTATTTGTGTCTCACAGCATGTGTTAAACTTTTTAAGGATCATAATTTTGCCAAAAAGCTAACTCAGTAATTGTACTGTAAAAAAAAAAACCAAAACCAAACAACTTTATTAATACAGTGTTGCATCAGAAATTGCTATACTTCTCACAGCCTTCTAAAATTTTATTCGCTAAAGTTTTACTGTTTACTTCCTCTGAAAACAGTAGTTTTTTCAACATTTCCAGTTTAATAATGCATCCTAGAAGTGCCTTATGGAAGTCAAAATAAATTATACAAGAGGTTGTGAATGTTCTGTGTGTTTTTCTTTTCTGAATCTGTTTCAGGTAAATAGAAATACCTGTTTAATGAGAAATAAATATTTGGCGATCATCAAGAACTTATGCAAGGTTTCTATTTATTCAGTTCTGTCTTGGCATCTGAACTGAACCTAACATGAATATTGGTTTCTGAAACAGTGGTAAAATTTTAACAATCCTGCATTCCCAGCTTCCCTTTGCAAAAAAAAAAAAAAAAAAAAAGGTAAACCCGTTCATGTATAAACCAAAAGTCACTTCTGCTTTCAATGAGCTGGAATTTTTAGCAGTATGGTATGCAGCTAATATAAATAAGAAAACACATTTTAAGTGCTAGGGGGAGGGAAGAGGATAACTCTATATTGACCTTGGTACACCTTAAAAGTGGCTGTGTGAAAATAAGTGTAGAAACCAGTTAATAAAAATGAAAGCCAGTCTGAAGTCTTTATTTAAAAAAAAAAAAAAGTTTAATCTGTTTTGATTGTTATTGTGAGACAAGTAGGTGGAGTCTGCCCTTCTCTCTCCAACTACCATCGACTTTACAGAATGTAATCAGTGTTAAGAATTTGACCTTTGGAAATAGGCAATGTTTTCAGCTCTCACAGGCCGGAGTTTTGACTTTAAGGGGCTTTGCTTGCCTACCATGCCTATTAAAGACCCGTCTCGAGGCGTAAGCAGAGGAGAAGATTCCCTAGCTCACTGAGCGGCTGTAGCCAAAAAAAATGTTTGTGCTTGTTGCTACTCTCCGGAGTCACTGCCTCATCATTTATTATCTCAGTGGTAGCAGGAGCAGAAAGCTGCTTCTCCGCAGCACTTTCTCTGTTCAAACCATTCCTTGCCTGTTGCTGCCTGCTCCTGACTCCTCTTTACTGCATCTCCAGAAGCCTCTCACCAATACTGACATGTATCCTCCATTCTTCTTATTTACATTTAACCTACACTCTTATTGTAAGCCAGTTGACCCTAATCTTGCAAACTCTTAAACTCATTAGGGCCAGTATGCACGTGAGTTCTCCTGATGATTTCAGTGGAGTGGCAAATGCATGGAAGTACTGCCATGCTGACGGCTCTGAGGAGTTTGTTTTTAGGACTGGAGTTTTTATAAAGAACCATGATTAAGGTTCATTTGAATGTATCTTCTACCATGATATATCTCCCTTAATTATGGTCAAGCATAATTTTCCTCTTGCAGAGGTGATTTCCAGCCTAAATTGCGATTTCCAACTTGAAATTCCAGTGCCTAACGTCTCTGTTTGGGGGCAGGGAAGAAAAAAAATCTGTCTCCACAAACATCAAGGAACCGATTACCCAGTGCTCCTGTTCAGATACTTCTCCATGGTTTGTTTCTGGCTGCCCAGCCAGTTGTTGTATGTTAACAGGAGGCCGTGTGTGCTGCAAGGCGTGCATCTGAGATTAATCAAATGTTATGTTACTCCAGCAAGCGTGCAGGCTTCGTTCCTACAGCGGCTGACGTCACCGGGAGCGCGGAGCCCTCCCACTCCTCCCTGGTAATTGATGGTGACGGGCTCTCTGCTGAGCTGTCACCTAACATAGGGACTGAATCAGATCAAGAGCTGAGAGAAATCGCCAGCAAACAGTATCGCTCCATGTAGGCACTTTACACCAGGCCATAGACGGAGAAGTACTTCAAATGATGGTTAACGCCGGCTGACGTGCTGAAGTTCGCGCTGGTGCACTGCTGCGCGTCGGAGGTTTTGCTCCTGTAAGAAGCGTCGCTGCTGCTGGAAGGGCCGGCCCGCGTGGAGCGAGGCTGACATGCTTGACAGACGCCTGATGTCTCCTCAAACTAAGCACATGACTCCTGGGGTAAGCATATGGTGAAGGAGCGCAGGCCAGATGCTCGGGAGCCCTTTAATTTTACAATGCAATCGAGGGGCTGGCTTGCAAGTTAACTTAATTACGGTTAAACCGTTTCACTTCGCTCTGGTCTAGCCAAGCTCAAATGTTGTTGAAAAACGTGCCAGCCTTTTCGTGGAAGTCCAAGTTATACTTTTGAGCTTCCTTCTTTGAAAGGTACTAACTTGCTGTCACGTCGAAAAGCTGCGGAAGCTGGAGCTGAGGGGAGGCGCCGGCGCGCACAGGTGGCTGCTGCTGAGAGCGCTTCTATCTATAACCCTATTAAAACAGTTGCAACGAGGTAGCTCGCTGTTTGTTCCGTGTTTTGGGGGATTGTGCTAAATGTTTGTTTTCTCCTCAATACGAGAGCAATGGGACTCTCTGCTGGCAGTAGTTTGAAGTACATTCTCTTTACAGACTCAAATGTTACGCTCTGTATTATCTTTGGTTTGGATTAGGTTGTGACACGCTCACGAGTTGTGGTCTGGCAGCGTTTGGGCAGGTGCGTGTATCCTGGGGCCAGGGATTTATGGGAGCAGATACCCCGCTACAGCTATGCTCGTGAAATAAAATCTAAATAGATGACAATTATTTTTTTTTTAAAGTTCTGATTGGATGTGCTTTCTTTTCTTTCTTACACTGTAGAAAACAAAGGATGGAGATTAAAATAGTAAAAGTAACGTAGGCATAAACTTAAGCCAAATGTTTGGCTTAAACTTGCTGCTTTCTATAACTTTTACGAGAGATTTGAATATAGTTGCAGTAAAAGAAGTGTACCAGGGGCATGACAGTAGCTTTCCAGAGTTATTCTGAGAAAACCCAGGGACGGTGTCTTGTGTAACGGCTGCTCTACAGCTTTCTTCTAGAAGGAAATCGGATTTGGATCATTCCTATTCCTGGATTATTTAGGGATCTCCACATAGGACACTGGGTAGTTGTTGCTAACATCCATTCTATCCTTCTCCTGTGGTCAACTTTTCTTTACTCGAATTAGAACATTATTGTATCATATGTTTGTGGGGGGAATGATGCGACAGTGGGAAGTGTGCCATGAAGTAGGAAGGTATACATCCACCATATACAACTCCACAGGATTTGTTTTCAGCGTGGATGTTCAGAACAGCAGAAATCAGCTCCTAGCAGAATCACAGAATCATTTAGGTTTGAAAAGACCCTTAAGATCATCAAGTCCCACCGTAGCTATAGCTGCCTTTAGCCTTTTTTCTTATGTAATCAATATAGTTAAAAACATAAGTCTTCAAGTTTTAATACATATCTTTTCCAAGCAGTTCTTAAGGGTTCTGATGAATTAATGTGTTTTGGGATTCTCTGACATTGCCATAACAATTATGGGGCAACACCCCACAACAAGTGGAGCAAAATTGGAGAATAATATTTTTGGTGGGTAAAGGTTGTAAAAAAACAATAATAAAAAAAAGTCAATTGGAAAGTACTGTTTTCCTAAAGAGAAGCTACCTGATGTTAGAACTTAGCTCAAATAATGTCCACGTTCCCATGCAACATTTTCATCTTTCTGTCTACTGGTCGTCAAATAATGTCATCAAGGGGAAGGTGAGTTTGATTTATCTGGGCTATAGAGTAAAACGAAGCTTTTCCCTCATATCATACCATGAAGAGGTCCAAAGAAGTCCAAGCGCTATCTGGCATAGTCGTGGAGGTGCTGGTGGATGGAGGAAGAAGTTGCTGTTTGACAGGGTAAGGGGATCACAGGGAGCGGGGCTGTGGATGGACAGCCCTTGTGGACTGAGAAGCAGCAACAAAGCAGGATAGGGGAAGTGGAACACAGACAGAAAGGAATAAAATTTGGCTGAAGGGATTCAGCCGTGTAAATTGTGTGGATTTCTGAACATTTGGTCAACCCTTCTTTAAAATGATGGTTGATGACCATTCTTTTCATATGTCCTGAGTTTCTATCCTAGTTTCTTCATGTGTCATGAGGGGAAAGGACCATTTAGCTTTGCTAATGTGAATTTTGGCTGTAGTCACTTCTTGTTTAGAAGCATTTCAAAGGAAGCTGTGCTTGCAAATTAGCATAGTTTTAGCAGTACTGGTCCTCAAACGTTATCTTATTGAAAAAGGAATTGTTTAGATGGCTGAGAGGAAAGTAATGGGAAGATTTGGAAGATTAAAAAAGAGATACAGCTTGAGAACTTTCTCTGTCCAATTTCTTGGCATGTATAATTGAGTAAATTGACTATTGATAATAGTCTCTTAATGACAGATGTTGCATCGAAAGTGGATACAATTTGCATAATTGAGCAGAAATACAGATAACCATTTACTGGGTGCTTTTTTTCTTTATTGCCATATTTCAGGATGCCCCTTGTAACAAGTTGACCCCTGAAGTATTCAAGTCAATTAAAATGTTACAGTAGGAGGAAATAAAATAATACTTATTGCATAACCACTGACATATTTTCACCGCCAACATAGTCCTTGTGACATAGAAATTCTTCAATATGGAAACTTCTGTAACTGCCAGAAAGTGTAAGCACATCAGGCGCAGTAATTTCTTGCGGTCTCGTGAGGCTCTCATTTTGTCCTTACCTCACCCACTACGCAGAGAAGTGACATCCTACCTTTTGCCAATTTGCCCAGATTTTCCTGAATTTATGTTTTTAGCATCAGTGGGATATATAATTGCTGCTGCTATTTTTTAGTCAGTTTTCAAATGGCGGTTAAGCAGCCTAGGAGTTCATAAAATTGAAAGGATGAATTGTGCTGTTTGCTTCCCAGGATGGAACTGCAGCATAAAAATGGTGTAGAACGAGAGGACATAAAGTGCCTTGAAACTTCATTGCATTGAGACATCCATTTTTTAGACTGTGAAACCGCTGGGCTGCTCTGTTTTAAAGTGTCTTTTTGCTACGGGCCAAAATACCGAATATGTTATTAATTGTGAAAATAGGTTTTTCTATTTATGGATTTTCTATTTACACACATATGACTTTTTGCATTTTTTTTTTAATTACTGATCCCCAAAGTTGTTTGTTATAAGTACAGTATTTGCAAATTTTCATGCGCCACTGGTGCTGCATGTACACTGCATGAAAGGCTGTGGTTTCCATTGCACTTGCAACTGCTTAATAACAGCGACCAATGTTGTGTGAAAAAGATAGGTTGAAAATTCTCCATACTGACTGACAGGCTAAATGTTTACATTGCTGCTCATGCCATCATCTTATATTTAAACAAGCTGCTGGGTATTAAAGAGTATGGACAGTCTTTGTGTAACAGCTCTGATTTTTAGGTTGATTTCCTAAGACAAGATTTATGCAATCCCACTTTCCATCTGTTAGTTGTGCTTCTCAGTAACTTCAATCCAATGGCCAATTTAAATCAGTCTTGAAGAGGTCTCAGAAGTAGTGAGTGCTTATAACAGACCTTCTTGGGGGCTGGACGGAGCTGTTAAAGCCATTTGCTCCGCATGCCAGTCTGTGAGAGTCGAGGCACTCCCGGGCTCCTCTGGCATCCAAAAGGCAGCATCCAGCCAGCCGATGAGCACGAGTTTAACTCCAGAGGAGCCAAAACAAATGCTGCCTCTTCTTCAACCAGCGACTCGTGGAAAGGGAAGGGGAGTTTGGGGAGGGGAGGGGAACCGAGGGCACGGAGCATGTGGTGTGTAGGGAAAATGAGAGAGAGCTGAAGGTATTGTGGAGGTGTGTGTGGGAAACCAGGCTTCATTACTTCTGCTCTGCACAAAACAACTTGTTTTTCTTCAGCTCGTCATTAATTATACATTGCATTTTGCAGTATTTTAGTGGATATAAATTTCTATTTTTTTCTGAATGTTTTGAGGCTGCCGAAAGCATGCTGACACATCGATGATTTAGAATATTCATCCCTTAAAAATTATTAGCTTGTTAGTTAATGGTATTGGTAGAATATTAGTATCAGAAAAAAATAGCGATTTAAAGCTCTACTAGCAATCCTAGGTAAAACCCTAGGTAAAAGCTAAATTTCACTTTGAGTAGGCTCATGCTGATCAAAGGATGTCAGTAGAAAGACTGGCTCACAGTTGCAATAGTTGTAATATAACTTAGTGTCTTCTCAGTTTGACAAAGTCCTCAGTCAGGTATGTATTATCCTTTCTGTGCAATTCAGCACAGTCTTGTAAGTACGCAGTTCAGCAGCTCAGTTCATCAGGATAAAGATTCTTTGAAAATTTGTGTGACCCAGACACGCTTGGGCTTTACATTTTTCCTTCTTATTAAGGGGAAGACTGGGGGGTTGGACCTTTAAAGGTCCCCTCCAACCCAAACTATTCTATGATTCTATGATTTTACTTATGTATTTAGGCACTATTCAGGGACTGTTTTTTATTTGAAAGTTTCTGGTTGTTTTTTTTTAAATGTCACATTCACATACACTTTATCATTATGTGATAATAAAATACACGTATCTTTCTTGACTTTTAATGAAGTTACAATGAAAACAGTATTTTCAAATCATAGTGTTACTTGAAAGAGTAGTCTCCTCCGTATTTGTTCTCTAGAAACTAGTAAATGAGTATGTGTAAGGCACTGGAAAAAGTAATGTTTGAGCTTTTTAAATACTGCTTTTCAGCAATATTTCCAGCTCATCTTGGAAACAGGGTCACTTTGGTATGTAAGAAACAGGTTAATGCTTAATTATGTAATAGTTTCAATAGCTTATGCTACGGTGGAATGCTAGAAAAGTCATTTTCAAAATAAGCACTTTGATAACTTTCTGCCAAATTCAAAGTAAATCAGTGAGTCCCAGAACATCATGATATGTTCTGGCTGAATTTTTTCTGTCAAGGAAATGTGATCAGCTTCTATCGCTGCGCTTTCACATAGATCTTCCAGCTTCATTAGGATTTGCATAGACTTAAACAAAGCAACTAACATCATAATGGCAGAAGTCTTTCATTTTAGGAGAAGCTTAAGGTGTCTGAACCAAACTGCTTGAGACAATAATTTCCTTCTTAAATTTTAAAAGCAATTTTCTGTATCGATGCCGGTTTAGTGTAAATCCATTATTCTCTTTATGCCATGCACAGCAATGATATACAACTTAGGTTCAGTTTTGTGAATTTAGGAGAGGAGAAATTGTTGTACCTTGGAATTCAAAATGCTGTCTTTTTATAGGTCACTACCATATTAAGATCAACAGTCATGGATTTGAGCAGAATTCTTATACTAGTGACTTTTTTCATCATGGTAAATCAATTGTCTAGTAAATTTTTTGTACTTAGGAGGAGTTTCTCAGTGACTTCAGAAATCCTCACCCAACTCGCCTTAGCATCGTGGATTTGAACCTGAAAAAGGTAGTGGGGGATGACTGCTGAATCACACTGGCAGGTTCACCTCTAAAACTCTGACCGGGATGTAGAAAATGCTGGAGTGTCTTTCTTGGAGTACCAGAGCCCCACGGTCTCGGTCAGAGAAGGCGAACCCGACACAGAAATGCAGTTTGAGGTACGCTCTTTGGTTTGATGCATGAGCTTTCGGTATTGTCAGCACCGGGGAGCCAGGCTGTTCAGAGCATTCATTTTGTGAACACTGATTGTGGATCATAGCGAGAGGGAGGGGAAAGAGTGTACCAGACAGGAAAACGTAATTGAAAAAATCACATTTTTACACCAATCTAGGAGAATATAACTGGGAAAAAATAAGTATCATTTCAGTGTAGGAGAGGGAAGACTTTTCCACCCTGCCCTAAGTATTCACGTTCTTACAAACTCTGTTAACAAGATTCTGTCAAACTGAGTGGATAAGGAAGACTGAATAAAAGTATCTTACCTTCGTGCTTCATCCCATCAGGGCAGTTCTGAAAATGCCATTGTAACATGTTGCATTAGTTTGCTGTAAGGAACAACTTACTGTACGTATTTCATCCATTACATTGCAAACTGCTGACTCCGCTTAGCTAACAGGCTGGTTCTTCTGACTGTGTTTTCACCGCGACGCACTGAGGGTTGTTAGTCAGGGCTACACATCTGGCCCTCTGCTCATTAAACTGAAGTATGTGTCTGCAGTGCCAGGGTGACGCCCATCCGCGTAGGTGAGAGAGGCCGTTAGAACAGCACATGTGCTGCTTAAATTACACTTAATTCCCATTCTGAGCTCTGAAGTGGGTCTCCAGTGACAGGTAGTCCTTTCTGCAGAGACAGGTTTTCCAACTTTCACGTTTCACCAGAGCACATTTCACTGGAGCTCGTTAAATTGTGCAAGCCAGTCTTCACCAAAAATTAATCATAATTAATAAAGCTTTTAGGATTGCCAACAGTGCAAGCATCAGAAATATTAGAGATTTCAAACATAGTAAAAGTGAGAGATGGGAACTGAGATTTGAAGAAGTGATGAGGCCAAAGAAACCGCAACATTTGGTGAGAATCAATAACTTAAATTGATGGAATTGAGGAATGATGGCTTGTGCCAAAAATGCATAAACAAAGGCAAAGTGTGCCAAAATGCCTCCTGTGGCCTGCTGTTGTGGCTCTGCTGATCAGATGCACTTTTGTTTCTGAAATGAGAACAGAATGTGGAGGTATCAATAGCTCAAGTTTTACAAAGCACTTTTTAAAATGCGATTTTGAGATATAGTTGGACTTGGTACATTAATTATTACCTCATTTTGAAAACCAAAACAGTTTTAAAGGACCAAGGGCTTGGACCTCTCCTCTGAGAACTACCAGTTGATAAGTCGATGTCCCGAGTATGGGAAATGCACAGCAATAGTACCCAGAGGACAACCTGTAACTCGGGCAGTTTTCAGGAGGTGGACGTGGCTAGAAGTGGTTAATATCTCCGGTAGTTTGTGATAGCTCCCATACACAGCTACAAGCCAAAGTTACTCCTCAGTCAGCAGCTCCAGGAGATGAGCATCTGGTGATCATCGAGCTGCTCGTGGCACTTGAAATGTTCCCGTGCACCCAGGAGCAGACATGTGCTGAGTGTGAGGGTTAAAAGCCTTTCACTGAGATTAAATCCCAGTGTTTATTTAATGTAGCATTCGGTGTAGCAGCATATTGTGGTGACATAACAGAATTAAATTGGTAACTTTTCAGTGGAAAGCTGTATTTTTTAAGGAACTATAGCCATCACGGGCTGCTTTTCTAGGGTTGTGTAAATTTTGTATATTTTACTTCAAGGTCTTAGTGTTATCTGTGAAGATTGGTTCTATTATTGACATTCGTGTGCTCGAAAGCATATGCATTTCCCTTCTTGCAATTAATAAATATAGCAAAATTAACATTATCTCTGTTTCAGTCTTCAGGGTATTATTTCTTTTAGATGTGGTTGTTGAAGACAATTTTTTTCAAACACTGGAAAGCTCAAACAAAATTTCCAGCTGTTTCAGAAGTGTTTGGCTGCACATTCAGTTGCAGGCAACTTGTGTGAGCGTCGTAGACCAGCAGTGGCATGTTGAGCACTTGACTTGTTCTTTCTGTCTGCATCTCCATTCTCTGGGCTTCACTGCTGCAAGGCTACAAGAAGACAATGTTCCCCATGACTCCGCGTTACATTTAAAAAATAAAAATAAAAAATCCTGCCCACGCATGTGTGGGAACAATCACCTGTGGGCAGATCTCCCAACTTTACAGCATTTGTAGTGCGTCTCCAATATCCGAGTGATGCAGAGGATTGAAAATACAACAGGTATTTGTGTTACGTATCCATAATACAAACAGTTTCAAACCTTTGCTACGTTCCTGACACTCATTGTGAGTTGGGTTAAATGCTTTAACATCGGACTGCAAGAAGAATGGCAGCTTGTTATTTCTGTGACACTGTGAGAACATACTCGTGTTATCTTCAGTGCAGGAGGAGATAGCATGTGCCCCTAACGTATGTATGTTTGCAAGTTGAGAAGTTTAGTCTGCTGTTAATGTTATCACTACTGTATCCTGAAATAGAAAACTGCAGGCAGATTGGATTGTGTTAGAGAATGGTAACCATAATAACCAATAACAATCTGCAAATGATAAGCAGCATTAGTGTTTAAAAATAAAATTTAAATAGCATTCCAATAGTTCCCTGGGCATACTTTCAGATTTTATTTTGTTATACATTCATTTTAAGCTTGTTTTTGAGGTTTAAGATGTGACGTTAATCTTAAGAAAGTGTTTCATTATTGCATCTTGAATTCGTTGACATTGGTTTATTATATACCTAAATTAAATCTCATTCAATAAAATGTTAGTTATCAACCCTGTTTCAGATGTACACCATCTGTAAAGGAGAACTACAAACATCCTACGTGATGTATGGAATTTTCTGTAAGGAAGCGGACTTTGATTTTATGGCTAGGTGTAAAGCCAATACATTCAGAAAAGCAATACAAAGTCTGCTGGAGATGAACGCAGAGCATCTTGATGGTTTGGAATCTGCACCATGTTCTGGGATGCTGCCCAGCACTCCTGCTGAAACGAAAAGTCAAAACAAACAAACAAACAAAAAACCCTTTTAACTTGACCCAGACCCCCACTTGGGGCGGTGCTTTAAAAAGAAAGGAAGGTGTCATTCAGAGGAAGTGAAGGAGGAGGTCCGAATCACGGCCTGGCTCCGCCACCCCCCTCTTTCTCTCCCCACAACATGCAGATAGGGGTGCTTAGCAGGAGTCTGGGAAACTCGAACTGAATTACTTACCTGTCATGAACATATAGGAGCAGCATGGTGCTATGAGCGAGATGTTAACTCAGAAGAGTTAACTTGTTTTCAGTCTCCCTTGCTGAGACAGTCCTATCATTTTCATAAAATTCTTGGATGTTTCTTAGAACAGAGTCTTATTTCCCGGTTGTTCTTAACATCCAAGACACTGCGGTTACCACCGCACTGCATTCAGAGAGTAACAATGGCAATGAGAAGAATTGGAAAAGGCCCATCCTTCAGAATGTGCTGATGTTCAGAGGAACATGAAGACCTGGGCTTCAGATCCTTCCTGGCGCTCTGTCAGGGCAGTAACACTCCTGGAGGTGTAAGCAAGCCACAGCTTATGCTGCTGGAAGCGCGCTGCCCACAGTTATCCTGACCACCATGGGAGAAAATCAATGGGAGAGCTAAAATTCATAGGGAAAACTGAAAAACTACTTGTTAATCATTGTTTTCCCACTTTAGTAACACTGTTAAGGAATTATTTAAGCAATTATTTAGTGCTGGTTTGGGATAGGATAGTTTTGATGGTAGGTAATTAAAGTGAAATAGCTGTTGCTCTTTGGTCCCATATGTGAAAGGGGACAAGTTCTTCAGCGTTTTTTGCCACAGGTAAATGAAAAATGAAAATAGGAGCATTGCCGAAGTTCCTTTAAGAATGATACACTTGCATTTACAAGAGACAATCCTTGTTGCTAGCTGTGCAAAACACAGTTACGAGCTGTTGACATTCTTCACCGTTATTTAAATTTGAATCTGGTAGGTAAGAGAGAGTTGATTGCTTTCCATTTGAGTTCCTGAAGAAAAAATAGTTGTTACTGTTGGATGCAAGTTGAAAGATTCTTGTTTATCGAGGAAGGTCTGTTTAGTCTATTAACCTTGACAACCATGTCAGCAATTTTTTCTGTTTGTTTTCCCAAAGGCACTATGTTGAAGTAGTATGATATACAGTTATTTATAGTGTAGACAATTCGTAGCTGTGCTTAAAAGACATGGGTCAGAGTTTAAATACCAGAGTTAAATGCCATCCTCCTCGACAATTTGAGAAGTCATTATGCTTAATCTTTGAAAATTAAAATGGAGAGATAGAATCACTAAAATATCAACATAAATCAGATATTTTTTACATGAGTTTGTTACGGTTTCACAGAGGGGTTGAGGTAGGAAGGCACCTCTGGAGGTCGTCAAGCCCAATCACCTGCTAGACCCAGTTGCACAGGATTATGTCCAGACAGCTTTTGAATATCTCCAATGATGGAGACTCAACAACCTCCCTGGGCAACCTGAGCCAGTGCTCAGTCACCCTCACACTAAATAAAATAAAATAAAATAAAATTCCTTATGTTTAAATTGAATTTTCTATGTTTCAATCTATGCTCATTGGAGTCTGGCTCTGTCTTCTTCACTCCCTCCCATCAGGTATTATACACTTTAGTAGATTTTTATGAAGGGAACAAAATTTACAGAAACAATCAGAGCAAACAAAGTCCACGCATATTGACACACCTGCATTTGTACCTGGTTACCTCTGTTAACAGATGTTTAATATTGTGATTGCTGTCCTGGATTCTACAGATGAGCAAGGGCTACTCTAAAAGTACTTGTGTACAGTGGAAAGCTGAAGAAGTGATTTCTTTTATTCTTGTGATTTACGCATCATTTCAGACTGTAGTCTTGACTCTGTCAAGCCTCCAGGTAGTTTGCTTTTCTTTAGTCTGAAGACTGGTTCTTAAGGCCCAGTCTTCATCAAGTTGGGTTTGTGTACCTGTGTAGTGCTCTCTCATACACCTTCAAGCACAGGTCCTGCTGGAAAGTACCAGTGGAGGAGAGGAGCAATTCCACTCTTAGTTTTGTTTCCACATTCTTTCTTTATAGACCCATTGCTGTGGTTTTGACGCTTTCTGCCTTTATCCCAGTTCCGTTGCTGTCCTAAACTTCACCTCTTGCTGAAGTCTCCACTCTACAGGTTTTTCAGTAGCCTCTATTTGCTTGATCAGCCACTTCTGCCCAGGCATCCCATATAAGCATCTTGGCCCTGCTCCTCACCATTCCCCTGTTCCCTGGTTACCTCCTAGCTTTAGGCTAGTCAGGTGGCCAGCAGTCCCTGTGGAGGTCTTTTCAAATCCTATTGTGTTCCCTGCCTACCATGAACATTTTCCTTGCCTAATCTTAATTTGTGTCTTCTGGCCTGGTTTATAGCATCTCCTCACTGTAGGTCACATGGTCACACTGCTTCCTTCCTTGTTCTGCACTCTGGTTTCCTGCCCTTCCCATTCCCACCACCTCTCCAGTCCCATCACTGCCAGATTCCTTTTCCAACCTACTTCTCTCTCTCTCTCCCATTTCCACTTCTGTGCTCACTCTTTCTTTCTGGATCATGAGATTCTCGTCTGTGCTGCTTCGCTGCAAGGGTCAGCACTGGCCAGACACTGACCGCCCAGTGCTGGCCAGTCCCACGCCACACTGAGCCACTGGGGGAAGGAAGCGCAGAGAAAACCCACTGCTGTCACTTAGCTGGGAGTGGAGCACAGGTCACGCAGAAGTGCTGTGCTAAGTTTAAACGCCCTCAACAGGGGTGGCATTTTTGCAGACTTTAACTCTTGAACCATAAAAGCTATATACAGATTTGCTTTGTGGAGCCCTGAGATAGACTTGGGTACCTGTCATGATGTTTCAATTCAATAGAGCAATGAGCAATTCAGCTTATTTACCGTCCAAGCTGCCAGACTCTGGCTGCTTTTACTGTCTGTAGTGAGAATTACTTGTGACATGTAAGTCACTTATGGTGACAGTCTGAATAATGCCCTAAGTCTCTGTTGAGTACATGTGAACTGCAGTCCCCCCTGATTTCATATTCATGCCCAAAGTACAGGAGCTGATGAAACTATTTAAAAAAAACCACCATAATTTTTAATACATGGAAAGCAATATGTTTTCCTTATTCTTGACGGTAGGAGAAGTTATGACATTCCTGCTGATTTTTTTTTTTTTTTTTCCAAATTTAGTTGAGAGAGCCATGTCCAAGAAAGGAGCAATCAAGTCACGGTACCCAAATTTCAGTTGCTTGCAAGAGCTGTATCAGACAAGCGAAGTAATGGGTGATGACACTAGCTTTGCCTAGTATTGGCAGGTGTGGTTTCATGCTAAAAAAGCTGGGCAGTAATGCTTAGACAATTACATTAAAACTAATAAGTGTATGTAAGCAGACTCATTCAGCATCAATAGTGGCAATCAACTCGGTTAAGTGATTATTACATTCCACTCACGGTGTATTATGTCTGTTATTTACCTCTGTGCAGGAATGGTGCATGTTTTGTTTACTTTCTGGGAACACAATATTATGATAATACTTGTTTGAAGCATAATTTGCAATTGATATAATGTGAAGTGACCGGTTTGGCTGACAGATTAAACTACTGCTCTTTTGTAAACATATGGTTGGAAGTAAAATTAATGTCTTCTGATTTCTAATTTGCTCTTTCCAAGAGCGTATAGCTTGGTTTTAACTCTGCTTGTGAATACATACAAGAACTTAAAAAATCCAGACTCATGAGTCACATCACATATAGTCAACAGAGGACCAGAGGTCTGTTTTGACAGAGAAGGCAGACTGAGAGAAGAATATCCTACTAACTCACGCAAAGAAGTTGAGGTAGTCAAGACCAGATCTATTTAAAATAAGCGGGGGGCGAGGCGGGGGGAGGATCAGCGAGATGTTTACAATGTATTTGAACTGCTTCGTTTGGTGTTTTTGTTTGGAAAGAGGTTTTGTTCTCTTCCCTGTGTGGAAGAGGAAAAAGTTGAGGAGCACAAACTGTTTTTCAATGCTCTATGTGTTCATGGTATCTTGTCATGATATGTTGTATATATTATATTAACATGATTATAGATATAAATGGGCAAGCACACACCCACACATTTCCTCCTTCAGACATTACTTGTTCCATAATTTTTGCTAGAGCTTATGTATAGTTCAGATTATGGGATATAGTGACAGCAGGAATATGAACTGTAAGGAATTTAGGGGACTGAGCAGAGAGGGGATGGGTTTTCTGGTGCTGCTTTAAAGCTGTTTTGATCGGGGTTGTGTTGCTGGATGTCAGCTGGTGGCCTCTTCCCCGGTTGTGAAGGACAGCCTTTCCCAGAGGGCAATATTTCTGGATGCCTGGATTGCTTTATGCTGTATTCCTAAACCATCTTTAATGAGATTTATTTTTAAAGCCCCATTTTAATATTAGATTGGGAATGCTGTCAGTGAATGAGTCTCCAAAGTCTTTTACTCTTTAGTGTTTTATCCTGCTCTTTGACTGCTTTTACTCTTTCTTGCCTGCTCTACCTTGACTGGAAGTTGGCCAGGAGCCTCAGGTTCTTCTGTCATGGTGTGGTATCATACGCTGGATCTGCTTCCCGCGCTGTGGAGGTAGCGGGTATAACTTTTCTGTTACCTAAGTGCTGTTGTGTTATAAAGTTGCACTGTGTTTCGCTAGCAGAGCAGTCTGGGATTAATCAGCAGGAGGAAGCAATCAAGGGAGTGAAACATAGCAATGGAAAACTGTCCTGGACTGATTTTTATTTTTATTTTTATTTAGCAGAGATAGGTAGTGAGACAGCTCCACGGGTTTCTGCAGAACTACCCGAGGAGTGAGGGGGCAATTTAGATGAGCTCGGGTACCCCGGGTTGTGAACTGCCTGCTTCTGAGCTCCTCCGAGTTGAACTCGTTGCTCTCGCTCGCACTGAGCGCTTCACCCTTCGCTCCCTCTGCCCCCCGGTGAGGAACGCGCCCGCTCCCGCTCCAGAACCCCACTCCCGCTCTCTCCATCCCAAACCACCGGTCCCCCCGCTCCCACTCCCGAACCCCACTCCTGCTCTCTCCCGGGGCTCTCCATCCCAAACCACCGTTCCCTGCGCTCCCACTCCCGAACCCCAGTCCTGCTCTCTCCCGGGGCTCTCCATCCCAAACCACTGATCCCCGCGCTCCCACTCCCGAACCCCACTCCCGCTCTCTCCCGGGGCTCTCCATCCCAAACCACTGATCCCCGTGCTCCCACTCCCGAACCCCACTCCTGCTCTCTCCCGGGGCTCTCCATCCCAAACCACCGT
>VUYV01000012.1:3776128-3884409 GCA_008711295.1 Anarhynchus alexandrinus | reverse complement strand
TTTCCTTTTTCCCCTCCTCCCCCCCCTTTTTTTTTTTTTTCAACCCGACCCTGCTATTCCCCCGCAGCCAATCAGGGCAGCGCCAGCAGCCCGTGAGGAGGAGCAGGAGCCTTGAATGAGCTCCCGGCCCCGCTCGGCGCTGACAGCCCGGCCCGCCGCTGCCCGCCGCCGCGCTCCGCCCGCCCGCCGCCTCCCTAACGCCAACGCCGCCGCTTCTCTCCGGCCCGGGGAGGTTCGGCTGCCCAGACCGTCGGTTCCTCGGCCCCTTGCCGCAAGAGGTTTTGGTTTTCGCGGCGGAGCGCGGTACTTTAAAGAGCAGTCCGAGCGTGGGAAAGGAGCGCCGGGGGCGTGGGGCAGCGGTGTCGCCTGCCGGGCCCGGACCCGGACCCGGGAGTTGAAGATGCAGTTGAAGATCTTACTTTAGGCGTTTTGGATGCTCTGGACGTCTAGTGTCCGGCCGCGGAGGTGTAGCTATGTACCTTTTTGGCAGTGAGGATTACGAAGTGGTAAGATGTAAACTAAGGATTTTATTATTATTATTATTTTAAATTGTTATTTACTTTTAATGTTTCCTGTCTCTCCGAATTTACTGGGCAGCTGTGAATTCCCGTCACTAATGCGCTTGCTGTAGTTGAACTTCAGTACTCTCCAATTTGATTGCTTTTAAAAAAAATGACATTTTTCTGCAAGTTCTTCAAGTATCGGGATACTAGTTGCTAGATAAAACTGACTTTACTTTCCTTGTCATGCTTATTGCACTGCAGCGATACTGAAAATATTCAAGTACTGATTATTTTGGGGCAATTCAGACTTTGGGTTAAGCAAAACCATGCTTCCAAATAATTCAGAATTTTGTCTCATACTTTGTAATGTAGATAGACTACAAGTAGCTCACAGAACTGCCCTTAATTGTATGTTTGTGGGAAAGTTGCCAAATGATTTCTTTTGTACGGTTCAAAACATGCCATTGTAATGTAATGTACTGTCCATCAAAAGAGCTAGCTTAAAAATCACCAAAACCCAAACACACCCACATTAAGATCTGACACTCTTTACATCAGTATTTGTGTAAAATGACATCTGAAATAAGTCGATGATGTAAAAGAAGACAAGAAGAAAACTGCGAATAACTCCACGCTGTTGCGTGGCATTGGTAGCTGACATAAAAGTTTGCAATTTTGCAGCCTGAGGCTCATGTGCTACGTTCTAAGCAAAATGGATGGATTCTTCCACCCACACACCGCTCCTGACCCAGTCAGGACCTGAGGAGCTTTGGGGAAAAATAGAGAGACTGAAAAATGTTTATGAACTCTACTATAGGACATCAAAATAAAATTCACATGTTAAAAAGTGGCACATTCTTTGCATATAACTGGCAATTGCAAATGTTTTGTTTTGATTATTGAAGTTGCTCTTTGAAGTACGAAAGCGCCTTTTATGGCAGTCTGGGTTCTACAACACATTTCAAGGAATTAATTTAGTTATTTTGGATTTTTTCCTCGTTTTTTTAATTCCAACCAGCTATGTTTTTGAGATGCAGGAAATGTAGGAGAAGTTGTTGAGGAAAATAATTTAAACGCAGCTGGCTGCACATTGAACTCATTTGTGTGTGCGACTCACACAAACTTTCACAAACCAAGCATGGCAACTGAAAAAAACTTAGTTTCTCCAAAGCAGCAAACAACATGGCATTGCTGTAATTATGCTATGGATTGATTACTTGTTTATAAAAATTGACAAGTAAAAGGAACTTTCCAACTTTAAAGCTTTTAATGGACTGATTTTTTTTTTTTAATCTATTACATCTTTGTAGCTCTTTGTAAAGGGTTGCAAATCTGTCATAGTAGATTATTTTTGACCAGTCTCTACGATCCGTCGTACCCTGGGTAGTTACTTACTGGTTTGAACAGAGAGTGAAGCTTTGGGTCTGAAATGTCAAAGTACTTTGAAAATAACCTCGGTGACTGAAGAACAGTGGTTAGGGTTTGGGACTCCAATGTACTTCTCAATCTCTTTTCCTGATGCTGTTTCAACTAAAAGGTATGAAGTACTCTGTGTTGTAGGAAATAGTTTAAGACACCTTTCCCAGGCAGGTTGGACATCTCATTCCAGTCCCTTTTCTACTACACAGTTAAGCAAAGTGGAATAGCATCAATAGAAAAAGGTAAGAAGTCCACCATGAATTATGTGGGTTTGTTTTTGTTTTTTTTTTCTTTTTCCCTTTTTTTTGATATCTCTAGAGGTCCCTGAAACTCAAGTGTAATGATCTGTTCAAAAAAAGTGTTTTGTTAAATCCAGACGAAAATATCATATGGTTTTTATTCTTCTTAGTTTTTCTTTAAGGCAGGATAGTTCAGGGGAAAATATGGATGCATTTTTTTTGGTGTTATTTTGGCAGCCAGACTTACCAAGATGTTTACTTTACTCAGTGATAAGTAAAATAGAATAGGTGGCCTACATAAAGCTTGAAGAACAGTTTTATTGTTCAGTAAAAGCTAGAATCAATGTAAAACTTCTGTTTGTACAGATCTGTAGTCCATGAAGCCATATGCTCTGCACTGTGGAAAAGGCATTTGTTTTATCTTCCCACACAAACAATTACTTGTGAGTCACTGAAGGACAAAGTGAGTGAAAAGAGTGACAGTGAAGAATCTCAGGATTTAATTTTAAGTTCACTATTAATTTCAAACAATTTTAAATTAGTTTGAGGCATTCTAACTATGCATATAAAATTTGATTTTTATCCTAGAAAGGAGATTATTGAGTAAATGAAACATCTCTTAGAGGAATTCAGTAAAACCCTCTTTAAAAACCCAACCCCTAAACAGAGTAATAGAGAAATAAAACTTTCTGTGGTCACTGTGTGCTCGTCATATGCACACATATATGTCCACATGAGCACGTGCACACACTTGCAGAAACCTGAGAATCTGAAGCGATATTCTAACTCAGTTAAATTTAATAGCGAAACTCTGGAGGCTGCTACAAACAGCTTGTGTGTGGCGTCCTCTTTTGCTTTCTTTTTGTTCCTGTGTATAAAAAAACTTGGATTATTATCTCTGAGTGCATAGTAAGTCTAGATATCTGACAGCACTGATAATCAGTTTCTATATCACCTCCACAAACCCCAGCTAAACAAAGATAATATTGCTTAAGGATCGGTTATCAAAAGACAATGCTGGGGGTTTCATGACATAGTGACAAATGCTATATTTTTGAAATCATTAATAAAACCATGTGGCTGTGGTCCTCCCCTGTTTGAATGAGTTTGTGCATAAATAGGATATCAACTGTCTTTGACATTGCATTTTAGCACTTTAGGCAGATGCTTATTAACCTCTTAAGAACTGATGGAATAAACATACAGTATCTTTTTTTGAGGCGCTTTTTTGCCATATACCTGGAAATGTAGAGGTGTTTGAATACAGTAAGCAGTTTAATTTCATAAATACGGGAAACTACCAGAACCTACAGGCCAAGCAATCCCATTTGTGGCTATAACTTGTTTGTGTAGGGATTTTCCCGCTTGTTTGCAAAATCAACCTCTGCTAACAGAACAGAATTGGGATAGTTCATGAAAAACAGAGCAGAAGGTGGGAGCTCCTTTTCAGGGCTGCCTGGCAAATGGTACTCTGCATTAACCCTCCAAAGCAAAAGTATCTAAAACTTACTCCCCACAGCCTTTGGAGTTGCTGCATAAGGGATGAGGGAAATCCAGGGTAGTACTTGCATGTGTGGGAGGCCTGGCTGGCTCTCCTGTGCCCCTAGGCTATGCTTGGACCAGCAGAGCATTTCCCATAGCTGCAGAGCCTCTGCTCTTGCTCCCTCAGGTGGGCTTCGCCTGGGCATCTCCAGCCACGTCCCACCACTGCCTTTCCGGGGGGCCCTGGGTGTAGGCATGCAGGCCAAGGCTGACAGCACCAACCCATCTCTGATCGGGCACGGGACACCTCAGCGTTTCATCTCTCCTCAGTCCCGGCAGTCTTTCCCAGGGCTCTGTTGTAGTAGGATGATCAGACATTGTGATGGTAAGGGCAGGATTAAGTAGGATTTCTTTTGAGAACAACCAAATTGTTGGAAAGCTATTTTATAGCAGAGTAATTCAGAGGCAGGGAGGAGTTTTCTTGATAATTGGTCATTTAAGGAAAATCACTGAATTTCATTTGCTCTGTTGCATGCAACTTTCAAACTTTTGCAGTTTAGTAGTACTGTTTTTAACTTTCTTAAGAAACTCAAAACTTGACTCTTTTGTTTTTCATAGATTTGTCTTTTTGAAAATATCCTTACAAAGAATGGAAAACCTCTTTATAATTCCAGTGATTCGGTTGTGATGTCTAGAGCAAATGTTTTGGTTGCCTTGGAAATCCAGCATTTGTCACTTGTGTTCTCCAGGCAAAAGTTTTGAAGTTGTCTATTTAAATTAAATCTTCACTTCCCTGGAGTTTGCCTATGTCCTCTTGCAGGATGGAGCACTTCTTATGGAATATTAAGTATGATGTTGATAGATGCCAGTTACACTTATGGCTCCTGCAGGGTAGCATTATCTTCTAAAAAGCATAAAAATCTGTCTGATAGATTTCTAAAGGAGTGGAAGATCTCGAAGCAGCCAAATGACATTCAGGTTTGAGAAGGATTACTTTTGGAGTGCTATTCGTGACTCAGTCAGACCCTGTTTCCATTTGCAGCAGGCATACTGCTGATAGGGCTAATCTGGCTGTGGGAAGGGAAAACCCCACCTATTTTAGAAACATGCTATTGAAGTCCCAGAAATCGGTGGGGAGAACACATTGATGTGTTTTCAGCATTTATTCTGAGTCATTGCTGCTTACCTTATTTCATAAACTGAGCAAAGGGAGAAAAGACAATAAGGGCGTTCTTTAAGGTTGGAGAGAGTCACGTGTAACTGTTTAGCAACAGTATTTTTTTATCATACCGTGGATTAACACAGGAACATGTCTAAAAATCATAAATCAGGATTGCTTCTTTGGGAACCTACTCACCTGAATTGCAAGTTTCTTGTTGCAAGCACAGTTTTGCAAATTTCCTGTGGCAGAACGCTGTGAAACTTTAACCCTGAGATGTTGGAGTGACTTTTCCTTATTCACCTTAGTTCAACCTAAGGCAACAGCATCTAATGCTGTGTTCAGAATAAGTTATGTGGCACATGTGAGTGTAACTTGAAGTACAGACTTGAAAGGTAAGAAAGTTAAATTCAGACTCTGAGATTTTCTTCAGAGTCATGAGTCCATCCTTGGACAAATCATTTGACATTTTGATTCTTTGCCTTTAAACTTGAGGTGATAGTTGATTCTCTTCAGGTAATGATAAAGGTTTAACTTTTTTTAAGCTGGTAAGGTGCTTTAAAAAAACCTGTTTTGCACATAACAAATCCTAGTATTTGATTAATTTTCAACTACAAATGTTGTACACGTGTACTAGGAATGGAGTTATTCATGTCTAAAACAGGGTGCTTAGTGAGAAGAGCTCTGTGTGAAAGACAAATGTGCTCACATCCAGAGCTGGATGTGGGTTTGTGAAACAGTCACCCTTGGCAAGCCTTTGCCCATGGATTCTCTGCAGCAGCCAAAGTGTAGAAGCAATACAGTTTCTCTTTCCTAAATTGGAAAAATTAGGGTCATGCTTTATGGCATCTTTCCCCCGACTAGCTCAGAGGCATCTCAGCTGTGTTTTAAGCATTGAATATGAGTTGGGATTCCCCCAAGGTAAGCCTGGGACAGCAGAATGGCTCCAAAGTAGTTTCAGTTTAGGATAGGGAAACACTAGAGAGGAGAACCTTGATAAACCCATTGCAGAGAGAGGTACTGGTCATTTCTGTGTTACTCCCAAGACACCCAGTGTGCCTTCCAGTTAGTGATTTGTGCAATTATAGTGACTGTACTTTTTCCCCAGAGTGAAACAGGTGTTTAACCTCCTGTATTGTATATGAAGTAGAATCTTTAATAATAATATTACTGTTTGACCTTCTTGTAGCTTTCTTTTCCTTGTCTCCTTTCTTTAATTTGAATTCCACTGACTGAGTATGGAGCCTTTTTGATTATTGACAGTATCCTGAAGGGATTAATACTTTGTCTGGCCTTCCCCTGCCTCTGTCCCCACAATTCAATGCACAAACAAGTGAGGAAAAGGTGGGGAGCTCTGTGGAGGCTATCGGTGGAGGCACTGAACTGTAAGTCCTGTTACGTACCTGAGTCTATGAACTGTAGATTGGCTGTCCCTCATCTAGAGTGCAACATGCCTGTTTTATAAGGTAGTGTCCTGGGGTACGTGAAGCTCTTGGAGGTTAAAGACAGTGTTCTCCCCTCAGGAATTCACTTTTAGAAATAGATGTTTCTGACAGCAAATACGGGGCCAAGCAACAACTATAGATAACCAGGATCCTTTCATACTGGTTTAGTGCCGAGTGGAGTCTGAAGGCAATGGAGGAAGGGAATAAGCATACGTATTACCACGGAAGTGGGTTGTGGTTAAGCATACCATGTTTGAGAAGCAGGTTTGGACCTGAGACACAAACGGGAGGGAGCCCTGCGAAGTAAATAAAGATCAAATGGTTTCTGGCATTTAGAAACCAACCACACTGACCAGCTCCAGGTGATGAAATAGCAAGGGAGAACTTCACTTCTGTTTATGGAGTAGAGGGGAAGAGATGCAGAGTGTGGAAATTGGTCTGGGTTGGCAGGACCAGCGCAGTTCACCGNTCTGAAGGCAATGGAGGAAGGGAATAAGCAAACGTATTACCATGGAAGTGGGTTGTGGTTAAGCGTACCATGTTTGAGAAGCAGGTTTGTACCTGAGGCACAAACGGGAGGGAGCCCTGTGAAGTGAACAAAGGTCAAATGGTTTCTGGCATTCAGAAACCAACAATACTGACTGGTGATGAAATAGCAAGGGAGAACTTTACTTCTGTTTAGGGAGTAGAGAGGAAGAGATGCAGAGTGTGGAAATTGGCCTGGGTTGGCAGGACCAGTGCAGTTCACCTCACAAATGTGAAGAGAAAATAATGAAACCAAAGTATTTACAAATTACATTCACAGATGCTGTGGGTGAGCAGCTTTGTGAACAATTTATACAGAATCATAGAATGGTTGAGGTTGGAAGGCACCTCTGGAGGTCATCTGGTCCAGCCCTCCTGCTCAGGCAGGTCCACATGGAGCCAGTTGCCCAGGACCATGTCCAATAGCTTTTGAGTTTCTCCAAGGATAGAAACTCCACTGCCTCCATGGGCAACCTGTGCCAGTGCTTTGTCACCCTCACAGTGAAAAAGCGTTTCCTGATATTCAGGGGGAACCTCCTGTGTTTCAGTTTATGCCCATTGCCTCTGGTCCTGTCACTGGACACCACTGAGAAGAGCCTGGCTCTGTCCTGTTTGCACCCTCCCTTCAGGTGTTCATATACAAGATCCCCACTGAGCCTTCCCTTCTCCTGGCTGAACAGTTCCAGCTCTCTCAGTCTTTTCTCATGTAAGAGATGCTCCAGTCCCTTCGTCATCTTTGTGGCCTTTCATTGGACTCTCTCCAGTATGTCCATGTCTCTCTTACTGATGAGCCTGGAACTGGACACACTACTCCAGGTGTGGCCTCACCAGTGCTGAGTGTTCTGATAGCGTGTTTTTATTGTAGCTCCCTCCTTTGCTTCTCACCTTCATCTTGCAGCTCGTAGTAAGTGCTGGTGGAAAAAACCAAAGGGTGGAGATAAGTGGAGAGGCTTGTCTCTGCGTGCCTTCCACTGAACTGCTCGAGGTAGCTCTGTACCTCTTGGTTCCTTTTCCATTTGTGAGACAGCAGTGGGAAGGAGTGAAGGAAGCCTCGCTCAGGATCTGGGAATAGCTGGCTTCTAATTGTGTTGATAGCACCAAGTCCAAATGAAATCTTTAAATTGCTTGCCCTTGGTTTCAGGTTTTTTTTCCATCTGAAGGAAAAAAAAATATGATAATACTACTTACTTCCTGGTAAAGCACTAATCAACCTCTTGCTGGACAGTTTACCTCACAAGTGAAGTAGCATGAACTTTTAAAAAGATAACTTCATGATCAGGAATACTTGAGGTTTTCTTTTCTGTATTGTCATTTGCTCTACAGGTCTTGATATAAAAAATATGGCTATTTTTCAGTGAGGAACTTGAATGGAGCCTAATGTAGCCATAACAGGTATTACCAGGAGGAGCAGTAGTCTAAGCTATGGCAGCACAGAGCTAACAGCTACCTAATTCATTGTGCTTCTCTGATTTACCTAGCTGCAAGGTACTTAATTAGCTTAGATTTCTCTGCACGTGTGTGTGTGTGTGTATATGTTTCCAGGTTTTTGGGAATTATTTACAACTTCCTCCCTGTTATGCCACATATATTCATACTTCTTTTTTAGTTAGATGCCGGGACACTTGTGTAGCTAGAGAAGTCTTGTGACTAAAAGATACTAATGGCATCCCTGGTTTAAGTCATGAATTTATAACTCTTGAGGTGGAGCCCTACACAGGAGAGTTGTAGGCATTTAGAAGAATAGGTAGCTTGAATGTCTCTGGTTAAAGAAATGGGACTTGTATATGCTGTGCATGAATATGGCACAAGAACATTCCAGATCTTGCAGGGGCCTCACTGTAGCGCCTCTGACAATAGAGTTATTTTAAAGTCTGTTTTGCAGTTAAGTATTTGTGACATGCGTTTTGATGTCGATGTTGTTTAGTCTGTGGATGGATGTAAATTAGCAGAAGGGGTACACATGCAAGATGTTTTATGTGAAAAATTGAAATCATGACTCCCCTGCAGCACATATGGGAAGCTGAAGTCAAAAAGGCATGTTCGCGCTGTCTGCCATACGTGCCTGCCCGCCTGCCTGGCGCGGCAGACTGCCTCTTTTAGATGCTCTATCCTGGGTAGCGCAGCTACTTTTCTCCCATCAACGGTATAGGAGGTGGTGTCTGGCAGCCTAGATAGCTCGTTGCTCTCCTGACCTTTCAACACTATAGTAGTTATGACGGCTCAATTAAGCACTCCTAGCAGGCAGGCTGGATATAGTCCAATGTCATTTGATAGGAACCTTCCACACAGGGTGACCAAGGGCCAAAAATGCTGTTTCAGATTATCCGATCTGAAACTTCTTTGATAATTTCTTCCAGGCACAATTCCTTTTTTCTTCCCCCCTCCCGCTTCTTTTAGAGTTGAGATTGTGTGTTTATGTCTGTGTAGGAATACATTTTTGTTTTCTAGGTGGTTATAATAAGTAGGTCTCATAAGCCAGTTCAGAAACAGCTGATCAAACTAAACCTGTTATTTATTTTTATTCAATATTGGCTGTCAGGAAGTGTACCACAGAAAAAAAACCCAACCCATCTACTTCTTTACTGAAGCCATGGGCATCTGTCTTCATGAAGACATGTCTTCTCTAAATTATAAACAAGCTCTGGGCAACTGGACTGAATAAATGAAGTTCTGTTTGTGTACTTAAACCACATGTTACTTTCCAGATAACAAGTTTAGCTGATGAATAAGAATTATGAAATGCTGGGGATAGTTAGCTCATCTTCCATTGGAGTCATTAATTCTTTTTCCAGCAAATCTTTTATTTACATAGAAACAGGTAATGATAGCCATGACAAGCTTGTTTATTATTTTATGCATCTCTGACCAGATTAGTGTTTAAGATTTCTTCAGGGAGAAAATTTAGCGAAACTTGGGTGTTATGATTGCTGTAACTACAGGACTATAGGAACTAGCAATTTTAAAAGCTTTTCTCTGAGAAATGAAAGAATGAAATCCCTGAGAAGTTCTCCTGTGCGCATTTCATTTTACATTGTCATTTATAATACAGTGTGAATCTATATGTTTTAATTTAGCAATGCATAGGACTTTTTGGCATTTAAAATGCTAGAATAACATACTGTAATTTTGATGTACAATATAGTTCTAGTGTTCTGTTAAATCTTACAAACAAGTCAAATGGAGTTAATAAGTATTGGTTTTAATACGTTTTTGATGTTTTTTAAGGCAGTTTCTGTGTAAATTTTCTTGTTAAAAAGAAATTCTTCAGATCAAAGTATTTGTTTATTGGTGCAGGCAAAGCAATGTTGGTGCAGAAATCCAAAATGAGAGTGCTCCCTACCCAGTTGAGCTCTTAAGTCTAAGGGCAGGTAGACCACTACAGGAATTTAAAGCAGAGGCAACAATAGTAGACCAGTTTGTAGGGGCAAGGCTGATACATGCATAGTTATTATTGGAGTATTATTATAACAAGAATATAATTGTATTGGAAAGCTGTTCCTTTAAGGAGCAACACAATATGATAGGGAAAAGGTCTCTGCATGTCTTTATATAAAGTATATTTGCCTGAAAGTAAATGAGAAACTTAATTTTTTTCTTCACTGGAAGTAATTAAGTTTTTTTTCAAGTGCTGAAATTGGCGCTACTAAAACTGACTTTGTGCTGAACTTGATACAGTTGTATTCATCTGCTCACAGAAACAGCTCTGCAGGCTAATTTTTGAGGCTAAATGTCATATAACTTCTTAATTTATTATCTGAAGATGATAGATTACTCTTAGAATTTCCTTACATTTTTCTGGTGTAGGAGATTAACAAGTAAAGTTCTGTATAAAGTTGGAAAATTTCCATCCATGAAGATTTTCAAAACTCAACTAGATAAGGCCCTGAGAGAGCTAATCTGGCTTTGAATCTGGCACTGTGTTGAGCAGGATGTTGGACTAAATGTCCTGTCCTCCAGATGTCCCTTCCTCAACCTATTTTTTTCTGTGATTCTATTCAGAGAGTACAGGCTATATAGAAGTCCTGCTGGCACCAAAGTAGAAATTCCCATGTTTTCTTACAAGTCAAAAATCCTTCTTCAAGACTTCATCTTGTCCAGCAATTGCCCATGATTTAGTTCCCATTGCTGAAGGATGCACTGCATAATTCTGAAATGTTAGGCCTTTAATCTGTAATTGACCATGATTCTTTTGTCTTCATCTGCATTCCATATAAATTTAGTGATATATCTAGAAAATGAGATCTGAAGAACAGGGGCATTAGATTGTTGCTCAAATATAGTTGATTTATCAAACCAGGACAGTATCATATTGTGGTTTACCCCATATGTTTAAGAAAGTTGTGTTCTGTTTCCCTTAATTATCCTGTGGTCTTTCTAAGATGGAATTATTTGTATTGTTTGCTGTAATTCTGTTATTTGTTACAGATATACTGGCAAGAACATGGGTGGCCTTCAGAGATGCTTAAACAAAATCATAAGGCTCATTGTATGAGACTCTAGTACCATATGTGAAATTTTGCTTTTGCTGATTGACATTTCACTGTAACTTAACAGCAAGAAAAAGTATTTTTTCCTTTTTAATATTCACCACATAAACCTATTTGCTGATATCAAATAATAAATTAAACTGGTTTGCCTTCTGAATATAAGAGCTTTCTCATGCATGCGTGAATGTCCCCCATCAGTAACATAGATTTGTAAGGAAAAATGAATAATTCTGCTCAGCCATATCTTGTTTGTACAAAATAACGTTCTGATCAATTTGGATCTAGAGGTTCAATGGAATTTTCAGGCAAGAACATCTGGGAAATGGTCTGGATGGGACTGTCAGTGTGTTGAGGGAGAAATAAAATCCAACTGGTACCGTTTCCTCAAACCATTGTTGGCTTGTCAGCACAGGAATAAAATTTGAGCTCTTTCTCTAATCAGGTGCCTCCCAGTAGAAAGCATACATTAAAAAAAAAACCAAACACCACGGGTTCTGCTGTTTCACTCAGGGCTATTTTAAATAAACCTGGACATCTGTGTCTGTAAGTGTGGTGGGAGAGATTAGTCCTGCCAGTTACACAACATGTTTTGTGGATCCGCTTGCCTTGTGACAATTGACAGTGTTGTCCCTGCACTCCTCTGGTAGATTTTATGACGTGAATGAAATGCTATTCAATTTAAATAAGGTCTATTTTAGCATAGTCAAAGAGGAAACAAGAAGGAACTGCTATTGAGATCATAGGCTATGATGATTTTGAAAATGAACAGGACTTAAAAATACTGATGCCTTTTCAAATCGTAAAAAAGATCCACGCCTGCAGACAACTAACAAAACAGGAGAGCACATTTGTGTTACTGTGCCAACTTCAGCAACAAACGTTTCATTTTCTGCTGCATGAGGAAAGAAACAATAAGCCATCACTTTTGTTTTACCCTTTGTAAACTCAAAAACTTTGAACAAGAAGGGAGATGCTAACTATCTGAATTACTGCTGATTATAGATGGGATAATTGTTACAGAAGGAGTGATGGAAGGAGAGCAGTGCAAATCCAGAGTGAAATTCTGGTTTCCTTAAACAAAAGTTTACAATACTTTTGTAATAAGTGTTTCAGCCTCATTGAAATCAGTTAAGGATAAATGTAAAATAAAAATAAATAATAATAATTAAGATACTAAATTCCATTTTTTTCCCATAACAGAGATGAACTGGAATACTGTTGAAAGCCAGTAGGAGTCAGACTTCTTAAAGCATGAAAAGCCTGTCTTGCATTTAGCGTTGACTTCTGACTTCAACCTGGCCAGGGAAGCTGGCATTCTGGCTCTGGAGAATCTTTGAGAGGGTTTGAGTACAAACGTATTTGAATTATGGTATAGCAGCACGTATACAATCTACGTGACTGCTGAGTGGGCAATAGGTGTGACCGGGAAAAGATGATACATCTTGGGTTTCTCTGTCATTTTATAATTCTTATCCGTCCATGAATACTTTGGGGACTGACTTCATGTAGAGCAAGGTGAACACAAAGAGATTGTTGCTTTTAAGCAGAAAAAACAGTTGTGGGATTAGCTTTCTTCTTATATTCAATTTGAAAGCCTAAACCCATTGGATATTTATTGACTGTAATGGAAAACTGCGAACAGTACAGAGATGGAAGTGGTTAGATGTTATAAAAATGCATATTGTTTTTAAAAAAAAAGGCAGATATTAGCTTACTAACTCTCCTTGTAGTGCCAGGCATATAAGCACAAATAACATCGAGGTAATGTTTTTGTTTGATAGTATTTTTATACAATATTTTTCATCCTAGAAATGATATCTTTCTGCCTTTGTAACAATTCAAATTTTGTGTGCTGCTAAACTGGAGAGTGGTAAGAACTAGTAAAAGTTCAGAAATGCTGGTTGGCCTGCCATCCATCTCTTACATTCTTGAAATCTTTCTCTTGTGTTTCTCCTCTGGAAGCCTTGTCCTTCTTTGCTGCTCTGTCATAGGTGCTCCTCTTCTGTGTGGTATGGATGATGCCCATCATCCACCTACTTGCTTTCTGCTGGCTCCTTGTTCACTCTATTCCTCTTTACCTTTAGGAGTCTCATCCAAACAATAATCGCCTCACTAATTAGCACAGCAGAGCAGCAGTCTCAGTGAGATCTTTGTAATATGCCTGTCCCCTCAGTAGGAGTCCAGTGGTAATAGCAGCAGTGGTACAGATGATAAGTTTGGTTGGTAATTCCTTAAGCAGAAATTGATTCCCTTGTACACTGGAGGAAATATGGCTTTTAATTGAGCATAACCGGATGAGTTTAAGAAGATAATTAATTCCATTTCCAAACAATGAAGCAGAGAGGAAAAAGTAAGCTTTAGCCAGTGCATTTCCTGAAGAAAACAAATTGTCAGGGACAACATGGGTTCGTTTTTATTTCTTTGGTGAGAGTTAGCACAACGTGTTTTGAGAGCTTAAGGCTTGCGGAACTGGAGTTTCCATTCTTGTGTCTTTCATCACTGCAGGTGCTGGAGACTCTCTTGTGACCAGAAACTTGCTAGGGATGTGCTGGAGGGAATCTCTTTATCTGAGGGTTTTTACAAAGTTGATTGATCCTGATAGCATATTAATTATGTTGCTTTACAGCAAAGTGAGGCGTTGCTTCTCTTAAAATTTTTGAATGAGTTGAATATTGTATAGCGCATCTATAAATACAGGTTTGCCCAAGGTGTATGTTCGCTCATTTTTGAGGAGAATTCTATAGTATTTCTAAAGTCTCAGATTCTTTTGAAATCCTGAACTCCTGAGTCCTCTATGAACAGGAGCACAGGCACTATATTCAGGGAGGTGATCACCTCCCTCTTCACAGCACTTGTTAGAAGATACCTGCTTCACTGTGACCAGTTTTGGTCCGACAACAGAAGAAAGACATGGGTAAATGAGGGAGGATTCAGTGAAGGGCCCCCAGGATGGTTGGGGCTGGATCACTTGGCCTGCAGGGACAGGCTGAGGGACCAGGCCTTGTTCAGCCTGGAGACGAGATGGCTTTGAGGGGAAACTGAAGGCCCCCTGGCATCTACAAGGAGGTTATCAAAAACATGGAGCCAGGCTCTTCAGAAGTGTGTGGCGGGAGGTCAAGAGGCAAACACTGGGAATGGAAAGAAGAGAGGTTCAGAAAAGAAGAGAGGTTCAGACTGGGTATAAGAAAAAATATCTTCACCGTGAGGATAGCCTGTCAATGGGATGGGTTTTCCCAGAGTGGTTGTGCAGTTTCTGTCCTTGCAGGTTTTCAGGGCCCAACTGGATAAAGTCCTGAACAAGCTGGTCTGGTCTCAGCTTGAGCAGGAGGTTAGACTAGAGACCTCCTGAGCCCACTTTCTGCCTTGTGGTCCTGAGAGCAAGATGTAGTACATCATCATAGCTCTGACACAGGAGAGGCAGTTTTTTTAAAGATTTTGGATTTATCAGCAAATCAAACATGTATTTTGTGTCGGTATTCAGTATTGCAGCAATAGATAAAAGAAGAACCAGTGGTCCAAAATGTGGTGCTTCCTCTAGAGAAGGAAATAGCTTAGTGCAGGATATGATGTAATGTGCTCTTCTGACCCAGACAAAGTCTGTTCTGAATCAGAAAGAAGTCTGTTCCTCATGTTTCTTTTATGTCTGAAAAACAGAAAAAGGTTGGTCTTCTAGGTCACAATAATTTTAAAAATCTGAGTTCACTTATTGTCCTGGAAAGTGGCTGTTGTACTCTACTAAGCTTTCAATGTTCCAGAACACAAAAATTATTCCAACATTGAGTTAGGAAAGATCACAAGACCATACGCTACTTTTATGATTTCCTTTAAATTTTCTATTGCAATTCATTTATATTTTATTTTCCTTCAGGTTAGCATCTAATCATTGTCACCGTCTTCAGTAGCAGGCACATTTCTGTTTCCAGGTTGCCTAAAACATATATTTCTCTTTTAACTCTCCCTTCTTTATTAAAGCAATCTTATCACAGTACTGCTAATATAAATCTGTAGTCACGTATCTGTTTTCGTTGTAAAAAAATATACTTAGATTTATTCATTCTTAGCTTTTATATACTATCAGATGGTTTCCTACAACCTTTTACTAATTTGTTTTTTGTAAGCGAACATTGTATGTACTCTTCACATTCTTGTGTTTGCTTGTAGATGGAAAACAGAAGCAGTAACATACAGAGGCTTCAGTTTTGCTTCTTAGTAATGAGGTGGGGATGGTGCTCTAAAAGTGCAGTAGGAAGGACTCACGAGTGAGAAACTCCATCTTGCTCTCCCTTTTGCAAAAGGCAGTTGGTGGAGTCGTACAAGCAGTGACAGCCACGTGGATTGGGATGGGAGAATCAGGCATGCAGTGCTCGCTTTAGCTTCTCACCCTTGGATGAATATCACACGCCGCACACTCGATACCCTCACCCACTCTGTGTGGATGTGCTAGGTTAGATATCTTTCAGAGTCAAATCTGAAAGAGCCAACGGATGTGAACAGTTGACATCATGCAATCTATACATTAACTGGTGTATTTTGGTTTTAGAACAAAAACTGTGAAGGCATATGCTGGAAAGAGAGAATTTTCCAAGATTATTATTTTGAAATATGGTAGACAAGAGGGACAAAAGGCCTTTCCAGAGACTTTTCCATCAATGAGGAAGTGTTACGCCCTGTTGTATTCTTGAAATCAGATGAGAATAATTGTAATACCTAAATGGTGTAAGAAGCCTCACCCGCTTGGGAAAACTGCAAGTAGTTTGCTTTGGTTTATACTACACCCGGAGGATAGGTAATAGGTATAAAGAAACAGACCTGATATTTTTCAAGCAGCATACATTAGGATGAAGGCTGGAACAAAGGACTGACGCCTGAAACCACAAGGACTCATGTGGCTTCTGACACACTTGGAAACTGAGCTTACATTTAGCCCACTGACGAGAATATGTGTATTTTATGTAGCATTTCTATCCTGAAGTAAATGGTGCCACGCAGCGTGAAAGCTGCACACTTGGTGTTTCTGACAGTATCAGAGAGAGCAAGTCTGCAGATGCTTAAAGGATGATCGCGTCTGCCAGAGATACCTGGGTTGAGTCACAAGCAAACCACTGTTTGACAAGCTTGAGCTTTCAGGGAGGCTGGGTTAGGGAAATTTAATTAATTAATTCCTTAGTCTTTACTGTGTGTAATTTAATAAAGATGTTGATAAGAAAATCTCTCCTAATGTAAGCAGTGAGCAAATTACAGTGTTTTATGTCATGACAGTCATTGATTGCTGTTAACAAAAGATCATGACTAGAAAAATCAAGATTTCAGTAGTAGATGATGGGCTGGAAAATAAACTTATTAGAGGTTGAAAAATACTGTAGACAACTAGTCTATGACAGCAGTGCCTTCAGAGTGCGTGCTTGCCAAACTAACTCATGAAGATATATCGAAAAAAGATAATTATTTAAACAGTTATATTTACAGTATAGAAATGAAGGGCAAGCAAAAATATATATTTAAAGCAGTTGTTATATTTGAAATAATAAACTATGGAAGACTTCACTGTATATACTTAACCTCAACATTTTTAACAAGTTAACAAACAAACAAACAAACAACCCACAAACCTTCCATTTGTTATCTGGAGTAGATTAAAAATGTTACATTTGAAAACCAAGTAGGGATTGTACATGTAGAGATAATTTGATAAAATGCAGAGAAAATATTTTTTTCCCTTCAAAATTCTCCATTGCTAACAGAATTTCATGCTAAATTTTCAAGGAAGTTATTTTTAAGTATGCAGAAAATCTTAATGACTTGAACCAAAATCCCAGATAAAAATATACTGAAGATCTGGAACAGAGAATCTAAATTGACACTTTTAACTGAGCTGAGACAAATTGAGATGATGGTTGCCATGCTTTCCTTTAAATTCTTTCCTTTTCTAGTTGTCTTTCTGTTTCCTTGTTGTCATCCCAGATGTGTTTTCCATTTTTCCTTTTTTTAATTAAGCCTTTGTAATTTTGTGGCTGACTCAATCTTTGTCTTTCTCTCTGTGCTCTTGTATCGACACACAGCATTTAATATTTTAAACCATTTTTTCCGAGTTGTTTTTCTGCAATCTAAAATCCTTCCTTTGTGATATCTGCTGTTGATTAATTAATACAGTCAAAAATGATATTTTCGTTTTTCCTGAAAACGTTCCATTTTTTTACCCACTTCTGTCTCAGTAAACACCACCACAGTTCCGCTTGTTGTTACTAATAGTCCTGGTTTACCATTGCCTAAGGGCTTAAACAGATAATCAAGTTACCAGAGCTTTAAAAAGTTATCGTGAGTCAACCAGGTTGTGTGAATAGCCGTGTGTGTGCTGACAGTCTGAGGCAAGAGTGAGATGATTCAAGTTCATGCAGCTTGCAATCATTTCCTTGGAGTATTTTTCTTCCTTTGACACCTGTCTCTGAGTTGTTCCACTGGCAACATCTTAGCTCTGTCATTGCTCTGACTTTTCCTTACAGCTCAAAATCATCAATAATTTAATCCCACCCTCTGGATCCAATTAATTGTCTCAAAGAATCAAATCCCATTTTTTTCTTTAGTTTTGCGTGTGTGTGTTTGTGGTTTTAAAGTTCTCAATTCTGTTGTTATATTGTTGATAAAGCATATTTTGATAAGCTAGGAGACCTCCTTATATTCCTGTCATTGCCCTCTTCCTCAAAAGCACTTTCTCTTGTTTCATAAGTGGGAGAATCTCTCTGTCAGAATATAGAGCTACCAGATTATCCTCCTTCAGAGGCTTTCACAGAACTAATCTCTGCCATAATACATATAGAAAACTTACTTAAACAACAACCCACCATGGTTATGCAAGGGATGAGTCATAATGCTGGGATCGAATATTTAAAAATGCTTTATTTTCTGTTGCATTGCTACCTTGATCCCTTTCTTACTCCGTTTTTTTTCCCCCTGCTCATATTCTCTCATCCTTTAGCCTGCAAATTCTTTTAAGCAGGGTTTGTCAGTCACTTTGTGACTCTGCGGTGCTTTTAGTACAATAGGGTCTCAAGTAGTTTTCCCTCTTAGATGTTTTTTGCAAAAAATGGTAAACCATTAACGCATCAGAGCATCCCACAGATTTGGGGAAAGTTTAACTCTGACTCTGAGGGGTCTGTTTGTTTGCCAACTGGGCTGAGCTCTGCAGCTGCCCTTTTGGAAACAATTTGCATATTGCCAAAGACTATAATTCCTCTAGAAATACCTACTCATGCTACTTTTTCTTAGCAAAACAACAGGAAAGGAAACATTTAGACTAATATTGTGAAAATGTGAGTGGAAATGGTGGTGGGGAGGGAGTTTGGTGTGGGGGATTGATTTTGGTTTGGGTTTTTCTTGTTGTTTTGTTTTTCCCTGATAAAGTACCTGGTACAACTGTTTACCTGGTTCATGAATGCCAAAATCTGGTCTTCTGCAAACCTAAAGGTTAAAAAACTCTGCTTTCATCCAGCTGTTGGTTGGATTAGCGCCTTGGAAACCTGTTAATGTGGAGCTGGGTGTTGCAATCAAGCTTGCCAAAGTCACGTTAAGGGTAAAGAGAAGACTGGTTTCCTACCTAATCTCCTTTTTAATCACATTGCCACCCTAAAGCTCCTGAGCTGTTCTAAAATTTTGCTCCTCCTGTTATTTGAACATCCCCCACAGCTGTAGATGCCCTAGCAATGCCCACTTAGCTCTAAACAACAACAACAAAATTCTAATCAACATTGGTTTTGTCTTTTAAATGCAAACATAGCAGAGGATGTCAGTGACTACTGTAGGACCTGGTAGCCCTCCTTGTGTAGTAATTGTGGGAGAGCACAGTTTTACAGCGTTTAAGTGTAAATGTATGTGTCGTGGGCAAATGGCCAAGCGCTGCAAGGGCCCACGCCAAGGACCAGAGAGGACATCAGGACTGCACGTGGCAGTTGCCAGGTTGTGAAGTGTCCGTGGCCCTTACACAAGGAGTCAACACTTCCTGTTTGATATCCCCTTAATGAATACATCATGACTTTCCTTTTTCCTTTGTTAAAATGTATTTATTCAGTTTGTCATACACATCAAATATACATGCCAAACAATTAATTGGAATTAGGTTGGTCTTTCCATAAAAAGTCTACCCTCAAATAACTAACTTTAACATCAACATAACATTGTGTAACATTCTGAGAGCAGCATTTTGTGCTTTCTTCAACGTCATTCAAAATGATGACATTGCTTAGACATCTGAAGAAAACTTCATAGATAAGAAATTTTCACATTCACCAGCTGTGGCTACTCTGCTAAACTGAGGTCCCTACTGGTGCTGCATTTGTGGGAGTGCTTCTGATTTTCCAGTTGTGTGGCTCGTACATTTCAGGTTGGTCACTTTATGATGAACCAGGACAATCGGTATTCCCTGTTGGCATATTATCATTTACCAATGTCAGCAGTTTCACTTCATGCTAAACGTCAACATTTCACATTTTGCCTTTGTTCTGGATCAGTTTTAAAGATTTTAATTGGCATAAAATTTTTATGGAAGTAACTTTTCAACATTTTTTTCCTTTATTTCATAGTACTCAAGAACTAGCAGCACATCACAAGGACATAATATACCATCTCAAATCATGTCCTAGTAGGACATGTGATGTCGTTGTTACTATTTCAACAAGATTAGAAGATAAGCAGTTAGCAATATCTCTGTATAAATTCTGAATATTGAAATGAATTGTTCCTCTTACTGGCACAGTGGGGCCTGAGCTTTCCATGTGTAAAGTATAAATCAAATGAAGACATAAAGATATTTCTCCTCTTGGATTTGAAATTCTCTAGCATTAAATGAATGAAGAGATGAAAAATACATCTACGAAAAGAACCCAGTATTACAAATGAAGAGTTTATACGTATGTGCAGTCACATGTATTCAGTACTGGGTCCAGTCCTGTTCAATATATTCATCAATGACCTGGATGAAGGGATAGAGTGTACCATCAGCAAATTTGCTGATGACACAATACTGGGAGGAGTGGCTGACACGCTGGAAGGCTGTGCTGCCATTCACCATGACCGGGACAGGCTGGAGAGTTGGGCAGAGAGAAACCTTATGAAATTCAACAAGGGCAAGTGTGGGGTACTGCATCTGGGAAGGAATAACCCCATGCATCAGTACAGGTTGGGGGCTGACCTCCTGGAGAGCAGCTCTGTGGAAAGGGACCTGGGAGTCCTGGTGGACAACAAGATGACCATGACCCAGCAATGTGCCCTGGTGGCCAAGGCGGCCAACGGCATCCTGGGGTGCATCAGGAAGAGTGTGGCCAGCAGGTCGAGGGAGGTCATCCTTCCCCTCTACTCTGCCCTGGTGAGGCCACACCTGGAGTATTGTGTTCAGTTCTGGGCTGCCCAATTCAAGATGGACAGGGAACTGCTGGAGAAGGTCCAGCAAAGGGCTGCAAAGATGATTAGGGGATTAGAATATCTCTCTTATGACGAAAGATTGAAGGACTTTGGTCTTTTTGGTCTAGAGAAAAGAAGACTGAGAGAGGATCTTATTAATGCTTATAAATACTTAAAGGGAGAGTGCCAGGGGGATGGGAACAGTCTTTTTTCGGTTGTGGCCAGTGATAGGACAAGAAGTAATGGGCACAAACTCAAATATAGGAAGTTCCATCTTAACATGAGGAGGAACTTCGTTACTTTGAGGGTGGCAGAGCACTGGAACAGGCTGCCCAGAGAGGTTGTGGAGTCTCCCACTCTGGAGACACTCAAAACCCACCTGGATGCCGTCCTGTGCAACTTGCTGTAGGTGACCCTGCTCGAGCAGGGGGGTTGGACTAGATGATCTCCAGAGGTCCCTTCCAACCCTGACCATTCTGTGATTCTGTATTTCTTCGTTCCTCGTAAAATCTTGTTATATGTTTGCTTACTGCTTCATGCCTTCATTTAATAAATAATGAGGTAAAAAGAGTCTACTTGGACGAACTTGTTTGGTCTTTCTAAGAAGAGAATTATTTGAAATTTTTCAGTAATTTATGAAGTTATCTGTTCTAATGATAAGCAATTCATAAGTGGATTACCCCATTAAAGAGAAACTCACGGTACTCAGAGGATCACTTCTGTTTTTTATGAGGAGGACATGATATAAAGGGTACGGTGGAATTTGCAAGTGTAATGATAGCTATATTAACCCAGTGAGAATTTATTACAGTAACAGACCAAACACATCAACAGATTTTACACTATGAATGTAACACTTCAGTCAAAATCTGTACTTAAGCTCCAACTGACTGACCAAAGTTAAGTACGGGTACAGAAAACTAACAAGAAAAATAAGAGAGTTAAAGGAACCACCTATTTAACTAAGGAGTTTCTACCTGCAAGTAAAGGAAAATAATAAAAAAACCCTCTTACTTGAAGGACACAATCACTTGAAGATGATACGCTTCTACAATACTAAAGAAGATAAGACATGTATGGTCTTGAAGCAAAAGGAGCTCACATATATGATCACAGCTGACCACTAGCAGTGTGAAAAGCGTGGGTTCATATTATAAGAATACCTCATAGAAGCTACTCTAATATAATAAGTGGTAAGATAGTTGGTAAATATTTGTCAAGCATGTCTTTAAAACAGGAAATTATTTTTCAAACAAACTGGGTTTGTAAACCTGCCAAGTAAGGAGGAAAAGAAAAAAGAATAAATAGATGGGGTAATTATTAACATGACTTATCTCACTTTTATTAGACAATTTCCCATGAAAGATGAGCAATTGGGGTATATGGTAACCTATATTACATACATATATTACTGCAGCTCTTCCATGTCACAGTGGAAAGGGATGTGGAATCTCAGAAAGGCTGAATTTCAGAAGGTCTTGGGAAAAGATCCATCCTATTCTCCAGAGTAACCCCAAAAAATTAGTGTAGCCCAGGGGGGTAATGTACTCTCCTTAGTTGTCATGAGTGGACAATCTGCATCCACTTGGCTCTGTTTTCCTTGAATAGTCAAGGTATTTCCACTGTAGTTTCATCATTGTTTTTATCTAAGTTTGAATTTTTTTTTTCCTCTGAAAGTGATTGAAAACATTCTTGGCTCATATAAAATACTCAGTACTTTATAAAGTTAATTAATTGTAATTGCATGCTCCCCCTTTTCCTGGATTGCCCTGACTTCAGGCTTTGAATTTTTTCCATATTTAAGAAGTGAAGAAGCTCCCAACTTCTGCTTTCCACAGAAAATTTACATGACCATGTCTGTCCCACTGGGGAAATAAATGTAATTTTGAGTTTGATTCATGTGATTTGTCAATATAATTAAAATAAATTGAATGATTATGATTTTTTGGATGTGTGTTGGGACTGTGGCCAACACAAGACATGACCAGCACTGTAAATGATCTCTCTGGCCTAGAAGATGAAATTCCAATTTTAGCAATTCCGGCCTGACCCAAAAGGCATCTTGCCCTCTTAAGGGAGATAGGAATTATGTTTCTGTGCTTCATGACTTTTTTTTTTTATGGGGTGAGGACCAGTTAGGCAGCATCCCTTCTGAACGGCTGAATGAATGAGAGTAAAAGTGATGCCACGCCAGTTGGTTGTTGGAAAATAGGATGTGTTCATGGTGGAAGTGCTGTAGAAAGCTAACACCCACACTCTCTGTTGTGTGATTGCCGTGTCAGGCTTAATAGCTGGTTTGTTTGCTTTTCCTCTTATTTAAAGGTAGTGTTGCTTCGGAGTTGGTTTATGACGCGGTGCTTTGTTAGGTATCTGAATGGCACCGAGGAACTGTAGCGGTGGTGGGGAAGCGTTTGGATGTGCCCCTTCTGAAGAGGGTTGAGTGTTGAGGGACCCCAGAGTGTCCTGGGGGCTGGGGCTCAGGTCGGGGAGGGGGGGGGTGTTTATCACTGTGATAACATCAATGGTTTTGATCACAGGCCACTGTTGTGTCAACCATAATAGGACTTAAACTCTACATTAAACTTCTGTCCGCTTGTTGCTGCGTGTCTTTTGCCACTGTTCCTGTTGGGGAGCTGTGTCAGAAGTTGTGGCAAAGGGAAATTTTAAAGAACAGCCAAATTCGAAAGGCGCTGGGGAGGTAACAGGGCCTGTGGGTATTTTCCTAACAGACAAGTTTGATAAAAGTTTGAGTGGATTTTCTTCTATTTTCTGCTTCTTTTGCTTTAGCTCAGTAGGCAGTTTAGTTTTGGAAGAACACTGTTACATAGCAGATGTATTTGGACTCTTGTAAGAAAAATATCCCTCAGAGAGTAATTTTCTTTTTGTCATTTCAGAAACAGCTTATTAAACTGTATGCTGTAGCTTGTATGGGCTTCAGGGAAAAAAAAAAAAACAGAAAAAAAAAACCACAAAACAAATGGAAAGTTAAAATTTACCTTTATTTTAAACTGTCGGTTTAGTGCCAACTGTTGTTTGCTCCAATAGCGGTTAAAGGTATGCTGCTGCATCCCTTCCGATGGGGCAATTTAGTTACACAGCCACAAACCGTGGCAGGATTCGGTCCTTCCTGGGACATGCTGTCGTACTCCGGCACGTGCATGACCGCTGTTCTCAGCTGTAATCTCTGTTCTCTGGTTTTCTTGTAACTGTGAATTTATGTCGAAGGCGGGCGCTGCAGTCAGCTGCAGTGGTCTTTTTCAGCTAGAATGTTGCATATCTGTCAGTGAATCGTAAATGCCCTAGATAACCATGCCTTAGCATGTTATTCCCATGCCAGTTTATGAAAGGATAGAGTGTGACTCTGAAAAGCAGAATACAGAAATTCAGTGTTTTGTTTGGCTTTTGCTATATTAGGATCTAACATTTATGTGTCAAACGGTGCAGTTATTCTTTGCTTCTTTCCTCTGCTAACGTCAGAAAAAAATGTAAGCGGTAGCTAGGGGGTTAAATTCCTGCTCAACAGGCATATTTTCGGATTTACGTTTTTTTGTGAGAGAGCTCCGAGCGGAGCTCAATGCTTTGCAGCGGAGGGAAGCGCTGCGTGACAGATCGGAGCGTCCGAGGGAAACGTGGCTGGCAGCAGGCATACATGACGGGAACGAGACGCTGTACCAGCTCTCCCAGTTTCGCAGGGACCTTGCCTTTTCCAGCTGTTTACCCTTGAGATGTAAAATGGCAATTTGGCATAGGCTAACAACCTGGTGTGATGTGAGCATCTGCGTAAAAGGCTGCACATATGGAGCATGCCCAGTGATATGAACAGCCTGTTACCCCACCCCCAGCCAATCTAGGAAGAGATGAAATGAACTTTGCACTTGCAAATGTCACTGAATACATTTTGCACAGGATTTTTAAAAGGTTCTCTTATAAGCACTATTTTTAACAGCCAAATCCGCCCCCCAAAAGAGAAAGGAAAAAGCCCTAGGTATTCTTCTGTGATCCATCTCAGTTTGTGATCAATTGAAGCATCTCTCACAACATTTACCTGAAGCCTGGCTTATTTTGCCTTTTTATCTCTCAAGTTGAGATTTTTGGAGATGGTGTGGATTTTTTGATGGTTTTTTTGGATTTTTTTTTTTTTTTAATGGCGTGAGAAAATTTGAGGATTTAATTGCAGTAGAATACTTGGAAACAGTGAGGTTGCAAGCTTGAAAGGCAGAAGGAAGAGAAGGAAGGCTCTCACAGCAGAGCATGGATAGGAAAGGAGCAGTGATTCTGCGGTGCTCAGTGTGCACATGTTTTATGAGATCAGTGCCGGGCGCTGCAGCTGCGGACAATAACTGAGCTGTCTGGCTAATGAAGGCCACCTGGATCAGGCTTCTGAAAAGAGCCAAAGGAGGACGTCTGAAGAATTCTGATATCTGTGTAAGCCCTATGTTTTCATTATCGGCGTGTATTATATATATTGCAGAGNAAAAAAAAAAAAGACAGTGAGGAGAGGACAGTTGTTTTCATTCTGATTGAATTAGCAGAACTCTATTTTGTATGCAGGGAGATGCAGAGGGAAAGCAGAGCTGTCATTATTTATAGAGCTGTTCTGGCATTGTGGCTGCTTTCATTGTGGCGATACGGGGACATGTGTTGAGTCCAGACGGATTTTATTAGTTGGAAGTTGATTTGTGGTCATTTGCATGTTTTGCTGAGGGGCAGAGATGGATACGAGCCATTTGCAGTTCTGATGGGGAAAGTGTGTCAGGTAAAGAGGTTGCCCTAAAATCAAAATGGATAGCAGAGGTTAAATCTGGTAGCAGTGATATTGTGTAATGGTAATTATTGATACTGAATTTGCATTTGGATTCTGAAAAGTCTGTTTCCTCGCTTATACTGTCACTGTTCAGAGTTTTGGGTTTTATGGAGCCATCCTTGGAGCTGCTGTGTGTCCTTCAGCCCTGCACTGCACCACTGCTGTAACTCTACAGAGCAACTGGCTCTGCCTGCTGAAAAGCACACAAATAAGAGCACGGGATAGTGCGGGAAATAAAACACTGGGGAAGACATCTGCACTTTTGGAAAGTCTCCAGAAGAAAACATTTACCTAGACTTAATTTTTCTAAGTGACTTTCCCTTTTGGGCACTTATTCTCTTTTCAGGGATAGAGAAGTAAGAGAAAAGGCAAGGTGTATAACCACTTCTGTTTTTTTTTTTTTTTTTTTCATTTTTTGAACACCGAAACAACTTGTGACATTATTTTTCCTTTTCTTGGGCAGGGTTCGGCGGACTCCTACACCAGCCGTCCATCCGATTCAGATGTATCTCTGGAAGAAGACAGGGAAGCAGTGCGGAGGGAGGCAGAGCGACAGGCCCAGGCACAGCTGGAAAAAGCAAAGGTAAGGTGTTATTTCATGTTACAGACTCATAAAATGTTCAGCTTTAAAGGACTGTCATCTCATCCATTACAACTGTTTTTAGCGTTGACATATAGCATAAGACCTCTTATAAAGAATTTCCTGACAACAGTAGAAAATATATTTTCCAGGAAAAATCACTTAGAATCAGTCTTCCATAAAAAACTTGCATATTTCAGAATAACCTTATTTAAATGTGTGCATTTTTCTGTTATTGAATATACCTGTTTATTTGCAATGTATAGGGTCAAAACTTTGAGTTCTTACTGAAGATGTTTGTGAAAGTTTGCCTGTGGATTGCTATGGCACTCAAAACTTAAAGTTCTAGAAATCAGCCTTCAAACATCCTGTTTCAGTGAAGGATCAGTCCCTACAAGTCATATGTAAACAGGGAGAATCTGTTACAAAGGTCTTTTTTGCCTGAAGACTTCACTGGCTTTCTTTACAGTTTGTGTGTCAAATGACCCTGTGAGCAATATGCTCCAGGACTTGTTAAGATTTCTCCTTCCTAGCTCCATACTCCTGGCAGATAGTGACAATTTAGTAAGGAAATGCTAAATGAGCCTTAGATTCTTGCTGTGTGTTTATATATTTTCTATGAGATTTATTTAGGACTGTGAGGGTTTTAGCAGTGAAAGGGTATGGGCTTGTTTTTCTTCCATCCGTGCTGTGTCTTTAAGTACTATTGCACCTGTAAAAATCATGCTCAGCTTATTTGTTATCATTAGTTTATCGCTTCGTTCCAGTTTTTCTTTTTTGTATGCTATCTGCCAGATCTTGGTGTATCACTGTTTTCCAAGATCTGTTTTCCTTTTAATTTCTCATATTTAAATATTTAAATACACTGTGGAGATCTCTCCTCAGATCTACCTGATCTACGTTTCTCTCTCACTTTCTCTCCGACTCCCCTCCTCCATTTTGCCTTCTTTTTTATTTCCCTATCTCCCTTCCATCTCCCATTCTGTTTCCTTTTCTGCTGCCAGCTTTGCCTCTGCCCATTTTCGCCACCTGTTTTACAAAGGTTCTTCAGAAAGTCAGGCGTCCACATCGTTGAGCTATGCACCTGATCGTATGGCGAGGGCCAGCTCCATAAATAATACAGGACTATCATGCACAAGTGGACAGCTTCATCAGGCCAGAAAACTTGAACAGGGGAGCCAAAGATACATATATCTATTTTTTTTTATGTAATTGTTGATTGATACTTAATAAGAGCTCCTAAAGCAGCTTTTTAATGAGATGCTGGAACTTGCCAAGAGATCCTGAACATCTCTTTGAAGTCAGGTTCTGCTGTCCTGGGATCGGTATAGCAGAAACTCGACAGAAGCAGCCCCCTTCTTCCCTTCCACCTCATATCTTAGAGATGTTGCTGATCGTAATCAGGAGTTCCAGTGTTATCGGGGTTGCTTTTTGCTACTTTGAGATTTCTGTGCTCCTAGGAAAGATGATAAAGGCTGCCCTGAAATTCAGGTGAAGTGCTGAATTTTATCAGTAAATGCACAATCTTTAAAAGAAGAGTTGAAGTAATGATGTCTTTCAGACTAATCAGGGTAGCAGTACAGCACTTACTGCTGAACTGGTGCATCTCTTAGCGATGAGTAAATCTATGCGAGTGTTGCTATGGGAATTTGGCTTACTGATGCTGGCTTGAATGCATGGACAGCCCTTATGTAATATTCATGACCTCTAGCACAGCTGCCATTGTAGTTTGTAGAGGAAACTGCGAGCAGACCCTGACTTTTTAAAACTGTATTTCTATACATCAAAGCAGTGTTCTCACTCCAGCTGGCATAAGATATAGTCTCTAGGTCTGACACCGTCTGAAACTGTAAGACAACTTGTGAACAGTCAAAGTAGCAAAGGCACTGCCAAAATCAACCTGCTATAACAATGGGTAATTCCAGTCATATAGAAAACACAAAATGAATTATTTAAATCATTTGCGCTTTAAAATGGATGAAAGCTGAAACTACATTAGCAGTTTTGTTTCTCGAGTCAAACGTTAAAAATCATTCCAGGCTGTAATGTATGGAAATCATTTTATGTAGAGGCTAAAACAGTGTAATATCTAGTCTAGTGTAATATTTAACTTAATATTAAATAAAATATCACATGCATTTGTTGCTTACGTTTGAAATAAATGTTTTAAAAGACATAAATTAAGCCGAACCCAGCAGATCTAAAATATGGCAGGGCGTGCTTTGCTGCCTTTATTGATGATGGAGTCCTTCACCTCCCCGAAAGACAGTGAGATTAATGAAGCGGGAAGTTGTGGTGGTACCGCCTGGCTCCCGTGTGCCTCCAGCCCCGTTCTGCCGCCTGCTCCCCACGGCTGCCTTCGCCTTCGCCCTCGCCCTCACCGGCTATCAGGCAGGGCCAAGTGACGCAGCTGCTTTAACTTTTCGCCTTTTAATATTGTGAGTGGAAGTGTTGATCCTAAATAAAGTCATTACAATTGTATTTGTCACAGGAATTAGAAGAGGATGACATACATGAATAATGCAGCGGCGGAGGGAAAATGATAGAGAATTAAGGGGAGATAAAAAAAAAACACTGTTGAACTGTGTCACGCACTTATTGAAAACAGTTTAATGAGATCCATTTTCCTTCCTTACAGCTAGGGAAAACACCTTAAACTGAAGAGAAAAATATAGTAATAAGGCACACAATGGCAAATTGTTAGGAGGATTTTATTATTTTTTTTTAATTTGGATTTGTACGGATTCTAAGTGTTCATGTAACATGAAGCCAGAATATAATATACATATCTGATATGTATCCAAACAGGGAAAATCAAACCAAAAAAGCTTGTAAGAAAATACACATTCTGGCCGTTTAAATTTATTTATTTATTTTAGAGAAGCATTGCTTCTCTGGAAAATGGTTAAGCATATTTTGCTGACTCACTTTGGCATGTGACTTACTGTAAGGAAGGTGGGGCCACGGGCGCGTGTTCGGAGTCGTCCAGGGACAGAAAATTAAGAGGCAACTGATGAGGCTACCTGCAGGCCAGCAGCTAATCCCGAGGGAAACAAATCTTCAGATGAAGCTGTTAAGCTCGAAGTTGAGGTGAAATGTTCTTGGTTAGAGCAGTTTAGCAAGGCAAATGCAGAAAGGTTGGGGTTTGTTTTCCTTTTTTTTTTTTAAATAGAAAAAAAATATTCAAGGAATTGAGGATTTCCTTGGGATCCTCCTCGTAGTCCGTAGCATGTGGCTATCTCTAGGATAAAGAGGGCCTGTGTTGTGGCTGAGTAGGGCATACTAACCATGCCCAAATCTAAGGGCTTATACTGATATTTTACTGAATTTCCCATTTCCATAAAAACATGAATCTTAAGCACTCACAAGCCAGAAAATAAGTAAGAAGCCTGATGACATTAATTGCTTTTAGTGTTAACGTTTTTAAAATTATCTTTTCTACAGAAAAAAGCTTTTTTGTTTTGAAGGGTGAGGATTAAAAAGAAATGATAATAATTAAAGATATTTTTCTGTCCATTCCTTGCAAGTATTCAATTAATTGTCCCTTAAAATATTGCACCGAGTGAGAGGGATGAGATCAAAGGAAGACTGTGAGGTACAAGCATTAGTGAGACCTTTAAGTTCAGTACTAAGGGAGCTAAAGTTTTTACCTAAGAAAGAGGACTTCAGTAATGATTTTTGGCCCTCTCCAATGCTCGTAAAATCAATGCAAATATTCCATTGATTTATTTTGCCTCAAGCACATCATATGTTATGAACTAGTTATTGACTAAAATACAATTAGTCAGGTGGTCTGAAAACCTCGTTCTTGTCTTCTGCAAGAGTAACTTCTTTCTCTTCAGTCTCTTCAAATTTTTAGATTTTGTCTCTTTTTCTCCCATGGCTTTAGAGCTCCTTATGCAGAGACAATTTTCAAAGCAGATCTATAGAATATTTTCAGCATTTTGGAAAAGGAAATATTTTTTTCAGTTATTTCTAATACATTGGGTATTGAAAGTGCCAGGCAGTAATCCAGGTTCTGCTTCTCACCTGGGACTAAGGGACAGCTCTATACTCTTGCTTCTCTTTTAAGTATTGTTCTCAACATCTTTCAGTCCTGCAACTTCTTAAATGATTGTGGCCTTTTGGAAGTCAGTCATTGTGTCCATAATAGGCAATCTCAGTTCCTCTCAGCTCCGCTTTGTTTGCGCTCCACCCAATGCTCTACTGCTAGCATCCTTTTAGGAGTTTGTTAAAGCTTGAAATACCCATAGTCCTAGTTTAAAATGCCATTTAAAACATTTTTACAGTAGGATGGTGAACCACTGAAATTTTGATACCGGCCATACGTTTGCTGGCTCTTAGGCAATAATATAAGCTGTCGTGTTTTGCTTTCTTGATGTGTGCTGTAGTAGTGGCGATGGCTTGTAACTGTGAGTAATAATGCAATCTCTTAAGTGTGATGCATTGCCTCCATGCATGGGTTGAGGACCACAGCTTTGAAACGTGTAGCGGACTGGGGTAATGCCTACATATCCCTGCAAGGCTGAAGGCATGAAAAAGATTGTCAGATGTAATTATGCAGTGCAGTGTGCCAAGACTAGTTATTTAAGTATTTATTCACTCTCAGACAGGTTTCCCAGCCTCTGAGTGACCCCATGCTGCTAGCGGGCAGCTGCAAAGCTAGTTAAGGTACGGCTGCTTAAGCTGCGGTAGCATTTTTGACAGACCAGAAGTGCCCATCACCTCGATGTGTGTCCTTATATTATGTCAGCTTATTCCATTGTGGAGACTCTTTCTATTTTCTGTCAATTACGAGAACATTGTGGTGCTGAACAGCCGTAGCAACATAGGATATACCTTGTGTTAGCTGTTGTGTATGGTAATATTTTTTTCATTGATTTCTTCTCATTTGCCCTTTTGGTTTAGAATACTTCCATTGCATGTTATCATTTAGATAGCTAATGTTGCGTGTCACAGTTGCTGGGATTATATGGGAGCTGGCACAGTGGTCTAGCTGGAAATAAATGAGTTGTTGATCCAAAAGCACAGTTGCAAATCTGGTTGTTGCTTAGCTGCAGGCGAGTTCTGCATTGCTGGATCTGCTCGAATCAGGTTACAGATACTCTTTTTCTTCATTCATTCATTTCTGTTGCTTATTCTTAGAACTGTAATATTGGGATGTAAAGCAGCTCCCTTTATACTGCTGTCTGTGACCCTACAGTTTTTCTTGTTTATATTAATGATCTGTTTTGTCTTCGATTTAAGTGTATACACTTGTTTTACACTGGTGCCTGCCATTATGTTGGTTATTTCCCTCAACGGTTTATCCATTCTCACTGTTGGGCTGCATTGTTGGGGGCTGGAAGTGTTTCTTCCAGCGGGGTCTCATGTAACCTGGAATCAAATGCTCCAGAAATAGTACCCTCTAATTAAAAAACATCTGTCATCTCCCATTCATACTGTGATTATGGAGTGATCAAATCTGTTTCATAAGTATCCTTTCCTCTTCTGCTTTTTGGGTGTGAGTGGGGAAAAAAAAGAAGAGCGGAGGGATATTAACACAGCCTAAATTTAGACACCTAACTGTAGAGAGATCCTTTAGTATCCTGATGTTCTTCAAATAATCAGTGGAAAGAGATAAATTATCCTCAAGGAATAGAGACAATACTGAGGAAAAGGTCCTGAGGATAAGCACAGGTCTCCTGCCTGCTCTCACCTGCTGCTTTCACACGTGTCTGCTCGCTGCCTTGAGGAGATAACTTTGCTCTGAATTTATCTGTATGGTTAAATTCCCATATAAAGAGCAGCAATACAAGTGTTACTTTTTGTAAAAGTAAATAAGTTCTTCATTAAAAGAAGTGTCGAAGAAATATTTCATCCAAAGTAAGTGTGTTAAGCCAGGTACCGATGGGTCAGATGGGTCAGATGCTGGTGTGGGCGTCAGCGGAGGCTGCGGAGGGTCGTGGGAGTCGTACGAGAGGATGAGAAGTGGCTTTGGGGCTGCTCTCTGTGACCAGCGGGGAGTGAGCGTAGTTGATGGACCCTGGGAAAGGAGGAATTAAGGTATGCCTTCGCAGGCCGCTCAGGCTGGCACAAAGGTGAGCGCGTTCGCCGATGTTAGAGGTAGATGCTACTGGTCACTCTAAGCAAAGTCATTTCCAGTTAAGAAATACATGACCCAGCTCATTAACTATCTTGACGTTTATAGGGTCTGATTTACTTTTGCCAACATCCGAGACGGTACGCTGTAATCCAGAACTTTACTTTTCTCAGCAGCTTGTCCAGCTATCTGAGTGCCGTGGGTTTTTTAAGCTGTTAACATACGTCTTTTTACTTAAAAGGGAATACTGATTCAAATAGAGGGGGAAGTGGGATTTCAGGGCACAGGCCATTGTTAAAGGTAGCTAAAATGTTTGGAATCACCTTAAGGTTAATGCTGAAGTTTTTTAATCTGTAATGTCCAATTTGGGGATAATTTACATATTTTTATCTTTTCTACTCTAAATGATTGATGTATTTTTCCCATTTGAATTCCAGCTTACTTTAGAATCTGGCTGGAGATTTTTGGGGGGGTTATCTTTTTAAAAATCTTTTATTTTTCTGAAGTTAAACATGTACTTACAATGTTTTCAAGGTAGGCCTTACTGGTGCGGGTTTATACAAGCATTAGGGTCTTAGTTATTCTTGAGTTCAGTCAAAATACAGGATTTTAAATGTCTGTGGATCTGGATCTGTGTTTATATCTGTGTGTGCTTATACATATGTGTATGCATTGTATATATCTATATACAGATCAATGTGTATATATGGATATACATTTGTGTATATGTCTGCATGTGTTGTATACCTAGTACTGATGACTTGAACTGGCCATTTATGTTCCACAGTTGGTAAATTCCTGTTGTAAAGTGTTTATTTTGTACACAGGGAGAACTCTTGTACCAAAGGGTTAACTCTTGAGGAAATAGGTTTTATCAGAGAATAAAGCTATCCTGTGACCAGAGGCATGGGCTTTTTGGAAGCAGGAATGAGATGGAGCAGACTTCAGTGCGGGCAACAGTAGCTCACCTTGAGAGGTGCCCCAGCCAACACTGACCTATGTGGTGCGGTGCAGTGGCTTGGAGAAAGACTAGTTTGGACAACAAAAGCATTATGCTTTCTGTTGTTGTACCAAAGTGGCTGTTTTCCAACCAGTTCAGGAACTAACCTGTTTTCTGTTAGAGCGGACACCTGGTTGGTGTCTGCTATTATGGTGGGAGGTACTTGTCATCTGCAATGAAAACAAACCCTCAGACACAGTTCTTGAGTCCTCGGCAAAGATCTGAATCCCCTCCCTCCTCTCTAACCCTCTCTCCCAAAGAACAGGAAGGAAGAAAAAAGGAAAAACAAGGTATCTGTAGTTTTGATTTTATACTTAATCAGAAAAAAAAAATAATGGAAGGAAGCTTCAAAAATAATCTATCTTTTTTCTTCATCATTACAACTTGTTTTATAAAATTACATGCAGGATGCCAATGAGTTCCAACTATAGGTAGCAGTAGAGTGCTTTGGTACAAAACTAGATTGATGTGAGATGCCAATTCAAAAGTGTTTCCTTTGGAAAATTTAATATTAGTTACATAAACTAGTGAATGGTTGTATAAAACTTAAGAAAAATCAGTAGGAGCCCAAAGTAAACCTTTGATACCTGGGAGGAAGATACTCTGTGTTCCCAAGTTAGGAACATTTTAAATACAAAACTCAGCCTGAACTACGAAGAGTGTCTGGATTCTGCATAATTCATAGTATGAGAGAAATTAATTAAAAATGAAGATTCAGAGCTGCCCCCACTGATGCTTCTCTGGTTGTGTTCCTGCCATCTTTTCATCTATATTCTGTGTGTAGCTGGTGCACATCCTAGAGCAAAAAACACAGCATGAGATTCCCCTAACATTCACCTGTGGAGCCTACAGAAACCTCTGAACGCCTCCTCTGTACATTTAACCTCCAATCCTGCATTGACATTTTCCTCCAGCGTTTCATAGTCACCTGGGTTGTATTCCCAAGTTCAACATGATACAGAATATGCAATGCATAAACTCTCTATTTCATACCTTTAAAACAATCCATCCTGAGATAAAATGTATATGCTGAGATACATTTTAGGCTGCCACAAAATATCAAAGAGTGTTAGGTTAATGATCAGACTAGATGATCTTACAGGTCTTTTCCAGTCTAGGAGATGATTCTGTGTGATTAAACAGACATTTATCCTTTGTGAAAGTATGGATAACCATTTACCTTTCTCCCTTAATTTTTGTGATGCAAATGTCACCAATGGGTTTTAGTCATACAACTTTTACAACTACCTAGTTTATTTTTACTTCCTTGATTGAACAGTTTCAGCTCTAACAGCAAGTAAGCAAGCATCAAATACTTTTATTGGATCTGATATGAAAACTTAACATATAAGTTTCAGGTGTCGTTCTCTAGATTTAGATGAGATAGTTCCCTCTGAAATACTACTTCTTGCATTTTTTTTCTTAAAAACCCTTCTCCCCCTTGCTAAAAAGATAAAGAGGATGATGGTTTCATTCAGAATTTTTTATTGGACTCCAAGTTTATTGGTAGCAAGACACATGCAAATGGTACCTCAGTTTTAAAAAGTGGTAACAATATCAGGCGATGCAACTGTTCAGACAATTCAGATTAATACTGCTGGAGAGAATCCAAGGGTTTCTCCTGTTTTCTTTTTCCTTACTATCTCCAGCTTTGCTTTACTTAATCTCCTCCCTGTCCTTATTTGGGTAATTTTAGCATACTGTAATTGTTATATTACTTTTTTGTTTATTCTTTTGGTTACCTCCAATAATTGGCATTAAAATACGAACTTCTCATTTGATTATTCTTAGAAGTGAGACTCACTTCTTGCTTGTTGGAATGTTTGGTGAAATAAAATTTTCCCCACTTTCTGACTCTTACTAAATGATCTTTCTGTGCTAACAGCTTAACTCACTTTGGCTTAAAAGTGTTAAAATTTGTACTTTTTTGTTCTTGGAAAAGTATGATAGTACATTGACGGTAAAATAAAATATTTAAGACAAAAATATTACTAAAATACATATCAACAAGACTGTCCTATATTCTCATTTTTGGAATCTTATCAGGTAGATACCTATTTTCAGGGTGATTTGTTGTTTATTATATATATCTAGAATCCAAAATCCAATTTGAAAACTGATGCCTTATTTTCAGTATTTTTGAACAGATCTGCATGTGTCAGGTATGGAAAGCAGGGATGCACCCCACGGTTTGGGTTTTTATTGTGCAAATATACTTGTGTTATTGATCTGCAAGCCATCCTTTTTCAGTGACGGGAGGAAAAGCAAAGGGAAAAATATCTTGAAAGGGAAGATGAAGGATCAAACCGCAGCTGCTTTGATTATTTTGACTGGAGATGTCAGATTGTTGAAGTGAGAGAAAAGATGCGCCTGCTGCTTTTTGACTCCATCCATTCTGCCAATTATTTGAAAATTGAGTTTTAAAAAGTTGTTGGATTCTAATATTTCACTTGTAGTAAAATAGATGAACACAAAGCACTTGGGGTTACTGTAACTCCCGATCACCTCTGTCTGTCATGAGAGAAACAATTCCTGGCTGAAATGAAAATGAGAAGAAACGCAGAGTACCTGCCATCTTGCGAATCAGCTGTGCAGATTGCTTTTAATAATCAGCAGTAATAAATGGCAGTAATTGGAAGGGCAAATGTACTTCTGACTTTTAGTAGCAGTCAAATTACAGCTGAAAGTATCCTTCCCAGAGGAGCTGTAAGGGAACTTACTACATTCATCGCAGCTTTTTCATTGTTTTGACCCTTTATTCCCTTTTTGCAGTGAGGCACGTGACTCACCCACGAAGTACCAATTTCCTTGCCTTCTCCCCTGGTGTTTCCTGGTAGTTTAATCCAGCTGAGACGTAACACAGAGCCACCGTGGAAGTGCTCTACTGTATTGCTGATTATTTTCTGCCTTTATAGTAGCCCCGGCGTGTTCAGTGAACCTGTTCTGGCAGCGGCTGAGCATGGACCTGCCTTCTCTTGCTGCCTCTCCTGGCCCTTGAGCTGTCTGCTGCAGGCGCAGGGATGTGACATTCGGGTCCCTGACAGGGAAGTGAGGAAGAGGAGTGTTTGCAGTGCCTGTCCCCACTCAGCTGGCAGTGACCTGGGGACCCAGATAACTCCAGCAGCTTGTGGCAAAGGAGATGAGCGCTTCCCTCTCCTGAGGTTAAAGCTGTAGAGCTGTCCTGGTGTAGATGTGTTGTCCCTAAATAAGGGTTCTTCACCCACTGTGCAAGAACCAGTCAACACACCGAGTCGAGATACTTGTTTTGATTTCAGTTCTGCAGAATTGGGTGCCACCACACGTTTCTGACCGCCCAATATTTATAATGATAAAATACAGCTGATTGATTGGTTAATAATGATCCACTCACCACTCCTGACTATACACGTGCATCTAAGCTCATGTTTAAAACATTTTGGGAGATTACCTGATTAGCATGCTCGTTATTCACAAAGGGGTGTGTATTTTAGCATTATAATTACACAAGCTTAGTTTGGGATACATCTTGGCTTGACTTTAGTCCAGAAGGTACATGTTTTGCTACCTTATGTCTAAGTCAGCAACTGCAAAAGAACATGCAAAACACATTGTTTCATTTCACATCCTATTCGAGGTTCGGTACCTTCTGTGAGGTCTCAACCATGTCCCAGCCAAAACTTCTTGATAAACTTTTACCTTTTTTCTTTCAACATCAGGTGTGCTGTGTAAGTGTGAACTCAAATGCAGCTGAAACCCTTACTTGCTCCTTAGAAAGGGGAAGATTCCTTACTCCTACTTTTAAACTCTTTTCAGCATAAAATCACCAGATTAAATCACCCAGCGTGTAACTGTGTCCTGGCTGTTGGCCTTCCAGAGCAAGAGCTTATCTTGGCGTTAGGCTCAGTGCTGGGTAAAATCTCCAAGGAAAGCTCTCAAACCAAGAGTTTCTTTTGAAAGCCCGGGACTGAGGTGCAGGCCGGAGGATGAGGGGAGGACAGGGGAGGGTAAATGGGTCAAAATAATTTTGGAAAGGAGCAGACATAATGTGGATAGATTGACACAGCCTTGTTCTGTGGTTCAGCTTGAAGATCTGGTGGGAAAGAGGAGATATGAGGAGTTGAATGTTGACATTCTTGAGCAGTGTCCAGGTTTGGAAGACTCAACTTTTACTTTGCGTTCTCAAACCTGACTGTCTTTCTCTCACACCTTTTGATCGTGCTGCATCTCTCTGGCAACGTAGTTTCATGGCAGTGGCTTTGGCTCCAAAGCATTAGTTTTAAGAAGTTTCTATCCGCAGCTGCTCAGTTCATTTATTTTAGTAGGGTTATTTCTAAGCTAGGTCAGGTAACCACAGTGAGAGTGGTGCAGTCTCATGTGCAGAAGTGTGCTGTGGCATGGGGACATGGATGGAGACGGAGCTCCATACCACAAGACTGAAAAAGTTGGATCCTGCACTTAACCTACCGCTGATCCCAGTTTCTGATGCAGCGGCTCATGCTGTTGGTTGTTCATCAGTCACAAGTGAATTTGATTGCTCTTCAGGACTTTCCTTCAGAAGCTGTTTGATGAGCACAGGGACACGTCTACCTCTTGTTACTTAGGAAAAGGAGTAAGATATAAAAGGGCATAAAGCAATGTATCTGCTTCACTCTGACATGAATTTAGAAATCTTATTTTTGTCTCAAAAATGGTACATTTCAGTATTTCTTCCTGAATGCCCCGTGGCAAATCCAGGCTAGAAATTTTTGCCCAATGCAATCTGGTGGATAGTTGTGTTCCCACAGTCAGTAGTAAACTTGCATTTTCTCTTTAAACTTCAGTGTGTGTTGCAGCAGTTTTCCTGTGTTCCTGAGCTCTCTGCCATTACTGCAGGACTGTTGCACACTCGGACAGGAATGAAGACAAGCATAATTCAACAGCTGGAACATATAATATTGATACCATCCTGCATGCATCTTTCATGTCATCACAAAGACTTTTTTTGATACCCTTTTCTATGTTTTATTCATCACTGGGTTCTTGAAACTATGATAATTAATTCTAACCACTGTGAATGTCTGTCCTTCTACATGACTTCCCATGGATTCTCTCTGTATGTTTTAATCCTGACTTGAAGCTCTCACCACAGTGGTCTTTTGTCATAAAAAAACCCACCCTACATGTAATAAACCATGCCCACTAAAGCAAACTCCTGTATGAGAGCCTGGAATTGCAGAGATGAAAGGCTACTAAATATGCCGTAACTGTATCTTATTCTCAAGTGTTTGTATGAAACTAAAATTCATTATATGTGTGTTAATAGTAAAAATTTTATTAATTGTGAACACAGAGACACGTCTTTTTATGAAAAGCAATAAATAATTAATGCCTTACTGATATTGTCAAGTTTCTGGCATATGTATACAAAAAATAACTTCAAGTCCTAAATCCATTTCTTTGAGATGTTGCAGAAAGCATATGGTTATCTTGTGAGATGGTTCATTTAGGTCCTCGTATAGAGTATTCAATGGCAGTATTGCTGTGATACTGTCTGTTCAGATTCTGTTTATCCATATAATCATAGCGTCAAGCTCTAGATGTTATTAAAAAAAATACTATGCCATTTCTTCTCAAAAGCTCTGAAAGAGAAGTCTTGATTTTCGGTCTTCTTATGAAGCCATTCTGTGTGGATAAAATAGAATGTTATCTATTGAATATGTTGTCAGAAACAAGTTGTCTACTTTGAATGTCCTGACCTTTTTTCCTTCTTTAACTTGTTTAACACATTTTCTAACAAGCTGAAAGTTTAGGTGGAGATAAAAGGGGAAGGAGGTCTTGTCAAATTACTGGAATCTGTTGATGCTCTTTTTTCAGTGGAAGAACTTTGAATGGAAATAGCAGATAATGTCTTATCTTGGGGCAGTTCAGAACGTACTGATAGAATTTAACAAGTAAATTAAGCAGCTACTCAAGGTCTAAGACCCCAAATTTACCTTGTTCAAAGAATATAAATTTATTTGAGCAGTCTGGTCACACATATTCATTTCAAGAGAGTGAAAATGTGATTTTTGTAGAATTTTGTCACTTATTGCAGAATTCTAAAACTTAAAAATGTATTTTTTTTTTACTTATTATTGTAGTAGATGTTTGCTCAAATAAAGAGGCTTTAAGTTATCTTTTATTATCATTTTCGGTACATTCAGTATTCCTTGTGACTTAGGTTCTTAACATTGTCTATAAGGTTTGAGATCTTTAGTAAACTATGAGCTCTTTAGTACAGTAAAAGGAAGAGAAACTGTTGCAGACCCAGCAAATTAAGTGCACGGTTTCTTTTAGCAGCTACACAGTAGCTGCTGTATGTTGCTTTAACTATATTAAGGAGAGAAACAGCTTTAGCAAATGCTGGGCCCTATGTGAAATCAGCATCAAGTATGCACAGGAGAGAAACCTTTTGCAGAGGTGGGGGACGCACATGTTCTTGCATAACACTTTCAAATTTAGCAGTGAGTTGAATAACACCCAGAAATTTCATGTGTGGAGAGTAAGGCTTCTCTAATTAGCTGTAAAAAAACCCAAATGATGGGTACGAAACACTGTTATAGCAGTAGACATCTCTGCTACAATGCATCGATCAATCTTATCGTATTAAAGAGACTTCTGGTGTGGTGGTCAGTGGAGGTTCAGGGGGTCCCAAAGCTCTGTTGAAGCTCAGACTATTTCTGCACTTCTGTGGCTAATTCTCAGCCCTTTGAATAGCAGCTGTCTCCAGTCAGACTGAAACATATACTGATTTTGGGTGACCTTCATAAAAAAGAGAGTATAATAAAAATAGAAAACGTAGTTAAAATAATTATAGTAAACCAGCCACTGCCTCTGTCACATCTCTGTTGCATAAAATGCGCTTGTAATGGAAGGTATTAGCACTTGTGCCTTGCTCATCCTTTGCAAAAGTTTTCTTTACATCTTTTCTTTGTTTGAGTTTTTCAGAGCAAGCAGACCTGTTTGTATGACTATAGGTTTCACATATATTGTATGATAGTTTTTGGTGTGTTGTATCTGTGGTGTCTTCCAATGCCAAATTCTTATTTGACATTGTCTGTAGTGTATCAAGTACTTTTGGTTCACTGCACATTGTCCAAGGCACTGTGTGTTTACAGAAAGTTTTTTCATTTTGGAAGGGGACAAAGGGGATAAAATCTCACCTATCTTCATTGAACGTTCCATAGATGTTTCTAATCTTTTTCTCATCTTTTTTTCACTTCTGAGTCCCAACACACGCTTCCTCAGTGTCTCCCCCCGGGATGACCAACAGGAGCTTTAACACCAGATTCTCCTCAAGGCTGCTTTTAGAGATGGAAAAGATTTAAATTGCTTCCACTCCCTGACCAGCGGCTCAAAGATTTACCAGCCTTGCTAAAAGCCAGCTCAGACCAGCATGCAAAAAGCCAGCCATGGCCAGTGGATGATAATTGGACCCACACTGACACTGTCTTGCTTCCAGCCAGCTGTTGGCCTGAGACCTGGTTTCATCCCCAGTAAAGGGAGAATTCCTTGGATCAACTTCATTACAAAGCAAATCTAATAGATCTATTTAGTAACGCATACATCATGTTTAAATTATTATTTCGTCTCAGAGTCAAATTCAGAGGAATAGGAGAAGTATATTTTAGTGTCATTCTAGAACTTAAAAGAAAAAAAAAATCTGTCACATATTAAATGGGTCCTAAATCACTCCTACTTTCCCTGAAGTTGTGAGGTGGTAGGCTGCATATGCAGAAAGCCAGTTTTGAGTAACATATTTTGTTTACTGTTGAACGTTTAAATTGTAATATGAATTCTGTATTCAAGCCTGGGCTTAGTCATTATATTTAGCCTAGTTAAAGTAGAAGTTAGCAGATAGGCTCTTGCAATTTTTTAAAATTACTCTGATCAGTTTAGAATGTCTATCAAAGCAGGCACTTATTACATGTATAATGTATGTATGCAAATAATAGATACAGGTGAAGAAATGAGCCTGCACTGACTGTGAAAGAAGCTTGTTTTTTTGTTAGCAGACTGCAGCAAATTTCTGCACATTAAATAGTGAAAGAAGTTCTATCAACTTTAAGTCAAAATGTAGTCCATGAAGCAAAGTGCTTTTATCCCACAATTACTTTAAAAAAGCGAAGCCAAATAAAGTGTACATTTGAAAAACAAACATATTCTAAATATATTGTATTTAAATATGTTTGTAAGCAGAATTAATTTGCAGTTATTTTAGTTTCTTATTGGACTGCGCTAACCAGTTAACGCTGCAAACTTTATGCAGTATTTTCTATTGATGAATGCTGCTGTCCAGCCCTCTTGCTGGAAAAGCTTTTATGTGACTGCACGGTGAAATAAAACTGAGAACTATCAGAGTTAAATGTAACCTAATGAGAAAAAATAGGTACAAGCAGCATCAGTTTTGTGATCCTGCTCACCCCGTTGCCATGTAAATTGCAGTTTGGGACCAAGGCTGCACAGGAGTAAGGAGGCATAATTTGGGGGTCATGAGAAGACAGCGTTTAATTTTGGTGAAAATGTTGGCTGAAAAGAGTTGAAAGTATGCATAAAACTGTGGCCTGAGGGACATTCTGAATTAGACTTCAATTGCATTATTAAAATACCCTTGAAAGTACATTTTAAAAGACTTCTGGTTCACTTCAGAAATAATCAGTACATGACATCTGATCCAGGGCCATTCATCTCACTTACCTCCGTATTTTTCAAACAAGTACTCTACAGAGGGGATAGTTAATTTATACGTACATATAAATTGACTAGTCCTAATTTTCTAAAATGCAAAGTTTGTCTGAATTTCATTACAACAGAGGATTGCATCCAGATCAATGTCTTGTTTGTAGGATAAGTACAATAGCTTTGTTTGATGGGGATTTTACCCTAATTTTCTCCATCTCACTGTATATCTTACCTGGCCTGTTGCTCTCTTCAGATTGCTAATTCTTTCCTCTCTCCTTTTTCTCAATTTCTCCTTGTAAGTCATGGTGCTGAGGTGCATTAAGTCCCAGGCAGGCAGCTCCCTTGCTCCATGGCGCGGCTGGAGCATCTCCGCAGGCAGGGAGTGATTGACGCAAGGGGTGAGGAGGGGCTGGGAGCTGCTGCCTGCCACACGTGAAAAAGAGGTACCAATCATCGCAGTCAAAAAATGCCATTTTCCCCAATCTTGAGAGGTGCCTCTTATGTCGAGTTTCAAGAGGAGAGAGGAAAATATGAGGGGAAGGATATGACCTTCTTTGCAGAAATTCCTTCATGAATAGTAGTTAGCTCCTCAACTGTGGAAATAAAACCAACTGTGTAGACAGCACACATCATGTACTCTTCATTGTCTAGTCTAGTTGCTTGGGGTCTTTCCTAACTGCCTTCACTCACGGGTTTGCCAATCGGTCAGCAAGTTGGGTAAAATTTGCAATGAATGTATTAAGTTGCCTTGAGACAGAGCAGGAACTTTTTGCCAGCAGCGAGAAAAGGGATCATCAAATACGTGAATTCTTTCCAAATGCACACTTGAATGATTTCCTTAGAGTTTTTTGGTGTTTTCTTATATTCTCAACGTAAATTGGGCATTTAACCTATTCCATTTGCGTTTCTGAAAGTCATCAACATTTTCTCTAAATTCAGAATGTCTTTTGTCCAAAGGCTGTTTTTAACCTGTAAAAAGTAGTTGCACTTAATATATGGCTCTTATTTCAAAAAGATGGACACATATCTCCAGAGTTAAAATTGTGTGTCTGTATATACGTAAACTTAGATTATTTTTAAGTATCAAGTCTTAAATCTTTTAAAAGTGGCCACTCATGTTTCAACTAGCAGATTGTCAAATCACACCTGTGTGATGTCCTGCGTGAAAAAGTAGCTGACTTCATGTGAAAGAAATGACAAGTTCCATTTTATAGCGTAAGAGAAAAACAGACTGTAAATGTAGTCAGTAAATATCTCAGCTATAACACAACTTTTTTCACTTGTCTGGATTCCCTCTCAAGGCATGAACCTTTTTTTTTCCCGTCTCTAAGATGGCTCTAATCTTGATTCAGTGCCGGATTCTCTGGATATAGTAAAGATTTCCCTGGTGTTTGATAATGTTTTATAGATCACAATTAGGAGCTATTTCCATATCTTTATAAAACATGTGCTCACCTGTATTTTAGGACACAGACTTTTGCTTGATGAATAATCTGTTGAAATAGACAAAAAAAAGTACCTGATTTGATTTAGTCAAGACACGTGTAAGACATTGGGCTCTGGACACTGTGTGCTGCCCAAACATGAAGTCAATGAAGCAGCCTTTTGGGCTCGGGCTTTGTAATGGTTGCTGCTTCTTTCTTCCTCTTGTTCTTTCCCCTGTTCACGTTTTTTTAAAGTAGGTTCTTTTTTACATCTTTCACTACCTATATCTCTCTGGCTATATGCTGCTCCTTCCTTGGCATGCATTGCTTGCTGCTGCTGAACAGCTAACACAAGTATATGTTATGATCTTTGATTTCTTGTTCCATTTTTTGTAAGTATCTGGAGTTTTTTTGTTTTGATTTGGGTTTTTGGTGTGGTTTGTTTTGTGGTTTGGTTTTTTTTTGGTTTGCTTTTGGTTTTTTTTTCCCCAGATAAGATGTCTTAGCTAGTTTGCATGAATGATCTGGTGTAGCACAACATACGTGATCGATTCAGTGGAGACTTTTAAGTGAACTTGTCATAACTTTGGTAGAGCCAGACTGACCAGTGCTATTAATTACTGCCCATCTGCTGCATGAGAACTGTGCCTTCAACTCCTTAAAGACTTGTTTCTCTTGGGTTTCATTTGCAAACTTTTCATAGTTCTCTCATTCCTCGCTGGTTTCAAAAATGCTGTAGTATTTTTTTCTTGTTATGTTCAGTACTTTTCCATCTTTCAGCTTATAGAAATACAATCTGAAAACCATTAACTTCTTTTTAGTACCTCAGATACCGTTTTCTGGTCATCTTGCATGTCTTATCTCAGTTTGTTATGTAAACATGGTGAGTTGTGGTGGGTTTCTTTTTTACTAGGCATCATTTTCATGACAGAAAACCTTTTGCATGATAACATACGAGTTACCGTACACACACACTTGCAGCTGTTCTTTTGCGCATCTTTAAGACAGTGAGTTGGTGACAACTTTGGTGATATTGCTTGTAGTGTAGCTTAAATTAATCTCTCATGCTAAAGCACTGAAGCCCCAAAACCATGAAAGCCCTGTGGTCCTGATTTTTGGCACCTCTTTCTCATCATGTGTTTCTCATCACTTAAAACATTGTTGATAGTGTGTTCAAAATCAGCTGTGGATGTTTCTCAAGAAGTTGGTAGCTTCTTCAAGGTTTAGAGGCTGTTAACAGATTTCTACTGGTGTTATTTATTTTTATGGTTTTTGGCAGTTAATTGGCTTTTTAAATAACCTTCCAATGTGTCAAACATTCTTCCTTTCCTTGAAGATGACCGCTGGTCTGCAGTATGAGAGTACTATTGCTATTGCTGCTTGATTCTTTTTTTGTTTGCTTGCTTTCTTGCTTAAGGTAGAAACATTTCTTCCTGTCCAGTTTGTGCATTATGATGACAAAGACTGTGAGGTATGTGCAATATTGGTAAATGCCGTAGTCTACATGTCTGTTAAATGGAAAAGGACATCTCTGTAGTTGATAGCTTTTAGTGTTCTTTTGGACTGGTGAAAAACCACAGTTAAGTTTACATTTCTAATATTTTAAAGTGCAATTTACCGTTGCAAATAATGCCACCCCAGCCATCTCTGTTGCATTTGCTTTCCTATTAGTGAGTTTCCCTTGCCTCGCTTCCTTTGCTTATAGGTTTTTTTTTTATGAGGGAGGGATATTGCTTTTCCATAGAAAAGTAGATGCAGTGATTGCAAATCTAGTAGAATGGGAGGTATTAAACTGTTCATATATCAAGCATATTTTTATAGATATCACTTTCACACAACTAAATAACAGTGCAAAACATGTTTCTTGTTTTCATGTCTGATTTATAGCTGGATCACTGAGGTTGTAAAGGTACTGCCTTCCTTCACTCTAACCAGGAAACATGTTCTGTAAGTTTACATAGTGGTCGGCACTAGCTTGCAAATCAGGAGCACTGAACGGACTATATTGCTGTGCTGAGGTAGAGAATTTTCAAACGTTAATTTTTGAGGGACTCTGATTTTATAGCCCTCAGCATTGTACATGGAAAGGACAAAGACAGAGACAGTATTTGCCTCTTGAATTCTAGATGTGGCTCTATCTTTATTCTTCTGTTTAGGAACGTTTGGTACTTTCAAGAGCTAAAAATAGCTCTTGGCAATGTAAAACTGAACAATATTTCACCCAAAAGATTCCTTTTATTCTTTTCCTTTCCAGATGTATAAGCATAGACAGGAGAAAAAATCCAAGGGAAAATCTGATTTATAGTCCTGCATGGGCAAAATTTGTTACAAGATTTGCCTTATTTTTATGATGTTGCTTGGTTTGAAATTTCAGGAGACCAAGGAGAAGTTTAACTGCAGTGTCATACGTGCTTGGAAAAACAGCATTTCAAACTTAACTTTTTATAAAAGAAAATGGGGTATGAGTACAGCTTAAGAGACATGTAACTGGTCAGGTCTGTTCCTCCTGCATTTGCTTTATCTTTGCATTTAGTTTGCTCTATAGAGTATAGCTTTTCAATAATTAGCCCACATTTCTACAAATGCAGTTTTCTCCGTACAACAGAAAAACATAACTGTAACCCAGTGAACTTTGGGTTTGGTTTATTTATTGTAGTGATAAAAATTGAATGCATTTGTGAGTCTTGAATCTTGAAAAGAGTAGAGTAAAGATATGCGAAAGATGATACTGAAAAGGTTTGGCTGGATGCTCCTTGAACAGCTTCAAAACAAATAATTTGAGTGACGTGGAAAAGAACAGTGATTTGATGCCATCCATTCAATCCAGCTAAGCTTAACTAACAACATGCATTTTTTTGAGGAGGCAAAAACCTCTGAGCTTTCTCTGTTATAATCTGTAGGAAAAATGAGCCGAATTTTTACCTTTCACTTCTAAACACCAACATGTTTTTTGCAGGGGGATTGACATTTTGGGAAGAGGTTGGTTGAATTATTACCAGGTTTTGACTCATAAGGTCATTACAGACAAAAGGAAGCACTTTATGTGGAAAACCAAGAATTTATTGTTAGTTTAGTAAAAGAACTATTGTTATTCCAATTTCAATACTTTAAAATTACATGCAGTCAAAGGCGTATATACACAACCTTTCTAATATCTACACTTTTTTTTCCCCCACTGCACCGCTGGGTCCTAAGATCAGTGGCAGCTGTTGGGATTAGGGTGGGGGTGCAGTGACCCGTCAGCATCCTTTACTGGGAGGAGCACAGTGCTGATACTGGTGCTGTCTTCCTCTTCTACATGGGATCCATCTTGGGTTGTTCTTATCTGTTTGCTAGCAGGCTCTGGGGCTTGCGTTGGGCTGTAATGCTGCATTACAACCAAAGGTGCTGTGTGGGGTGTGCTGATACTGGTTCTTTGTTCTTTTTTTACCCTTAAGACTGGTTTTATGCACAGTGCCCAAAACTGCATTCCTTTGGTGGCCAGTTGTAGACCAATAGAGAGGTTGCTTCTAGCCCTTGGGCCTCCAGTGTCATTCAGGACCTCTGCCTTTATCCCATGCTGCATTTTATTGTAGGGTCACAGGCAGTCCACTCTGTTGGTTGCAAAAATATATTTAATAGGTGTTACGCAACACAGTTGTACCAGGCTAAGCAAGAGGTAAAGCAAAGTGGGTAGCAGTTGCCTGGACTTCAGATAATTTCTGTTAGGAGCTAAGGCAAGTCTCCTGCCAGGGGAAGACAAGGCCCGCAGGCCTGTGGTACTAATTTAACGACAAGCCTGTGGCCTGGCACAAGAAACGGCAGTACTTTATTTCTTTGTCTCCAAGGCCTGTAGGGGGTTGGTGTTTATATACCCCTTCAACTTGCCGGGTGGCATTTCTTCCACCTTCTCCACTGAGCCTTGGAAAGGAGATTTGCAGAGATACCAGGCAGGCATCACGGTAGCACCGAGGGCTGAGGGGCCGGGCAGGGTTTTGCCCAGTTAATCTCAACAGAGTTAGCGGGAGAAGGGGGAGAGTATGTGGTGAGCGCCCTTTGAGAGAGAGGAAGGAGAAAACCCCAAAGAACTTCAAAAAAGCAAAATGTGGGAGATCTGAGAAGCATAGTTTGTGATGAAGCGGGAATGAAGGGAAGGAAATAAATGGGGGAAAAAAGGTCAGAGAAGTAAATGCCATTTCCCCAGTTGCAGGCCTCAAGAAGTCACGAGCCAAACACTAAAAACAATGTCGTTTATTAAGTGTGCTACCAAGTTTCTTAGCCTTTAGAGAAGGTTTGGGAAATATTTTCAAACCCTCTTTCACAATTGTAAGGAATAGAATATTAGCTTTGATTTTCTTTTTTTTAATTTTTTGTTTTTTAAAGAAAGCTGAGATTCTAACGAAATCATAATATTTTAAGACCATGGACTTTAAGAATAAGGACTAAATAATCCAAGACTTAAAAATATGCATATTGGCAACGCTACTTGCTTGCTTTCACAAAGCAATTAGCTGACAGAGTGGGGATATGAGAAATGTGAACGTTTCTTATCGTTTCACCCCTGAAAACTGTCTCCTAGTGCATGCGGCCATCTGTACATCCCCTGTTCTGCGTTTCAAATCTTCTTGTCTGAATAACTTCGGGAAGTAACTAAGATACTCCAGCGTGTTACTGACTTCATGAGTTCAAGGGTTCTGGGAATTAATGGAGACGGTGAAGATAACAGGTGAAATGTTAAGTGATTAGTGACATTTGGAAAGATGATAATATCTAATTCCATTTTGTGACAAAGGCTATAGATAGCCTCTCATTTATTTTTTTTCCTGAAGTGAGTTTGTATCTCTGAAAACATTCTAGAAAACATCTTTAAAAGGTACGAATGCCTGGAAAGGAGACTTTAATTTACTAAGAAGGAAACCAGTTTTGTTGAGGGCTGCCTTAGTGCTGTCTGTCCAGTGACTGCACAGCCAGATTTGTGTGAAGAACCTTACAGAAAAGCCATACAGCATCTAGATTTAGTCACTGCTGTCATATTTCTATATTTAATCAAGAGTTATTATAGAAATACTCCTTTTAAAGTAATACCAGTGTCACATGAGGATTATCTCAGAGGACTGTTTGTATCTCTTATGGTTATGACCTAAATTATCTATATTTAGAGCACATCACAGATCTTAATACCTGTGACTTCACAGTTTCTACTGTGAACTTCAAGGTTTAGTTAATCATAAATGCATGCAAGTAGCAATATAAGCTTCTTTATTGTGGCCTTTTAGACCTGTGGAACATTTTTCCATGGTAAAATGCTCCAATTCTTTAAGCTGGTTACACATCAGAATAGAGGAGAATAGAGGCAAAACTGTTTGCCATGGTCTTAGTCTGTGCATGCTCACTAGTTATCCTGGTTTTGTATTATTCTGGTAAGAATTTGGTATGTTAGTAATTTTGTATTTTTAAAGAAGAAACTTACCTTTTCCTTCTTGAAGATGTATTATTTGGGATTTCTGTCTCACCAACTTTCCGTTTGAGACTGGTTCTTCAATACAATGTTCTTTGCGTTTGAAGTTATATATATGATTTCTTAATTACCCTTTGTGATGCTTGGTCATTTTTTTTTTGTCCAGGACTAATGTAAAATGGAAGGTAATTTATGATTATTGCATTAAAGTAGTGGCCTTCACAATTGATATGTTTTAGCATATTAGTTGCAAAGGTTACTAATGGAAATAGTAACATTGAATGGAGGACAGTAACCCTGCTAAATTGGAATTGATTATATAGTCATGTTCTTAGATAGCTAGTTGAAAATCAAGAATCTTGTATTAAATGCAAGATTGTTACTGGTGAATTAATGCAATGAAAAAAGAGGCTTTTCTGTTTCGAGCACTCTCATTTGATTACGATGTCTTTATAAAACACATTTTTATTTTAAATTAACAGTAGATATGATTTCAAAGCAGCTGGTTTATCACACTTTGAAAATAGTCAATTAGTTATTTATGTTCTCCTGTCATGATAGTACCTTAGAGGATACTTTACTATTGATTTTTACCCTGAAGATTATTGTATCTTAATGAATTGTACTTCCAGTTGTCCAGTTGAACTTTCTGACAGATATACAAGTTGTCTGCCAGGATATGTCAGAGGTAAAATTGAGTGTCTGATTCCTTACAAGTTTGCGTGAAACTACTTAAAGAATTAAAATTATGTTTATTCTTCCTCCTCCCCCCCCAAATGACTGAAATAGAATAACTTCTGGAAAGTGATTATTATTTATTCTTATGTAAATTAAGTAAAGCTATTCTTATACTTTTCTAAAAGTCATTTGCCATTAATTTGATTTGAAAACCATGAGGTTTTTAAACAAATCAGTTTTTAAGCATCATTTGAGGCAAGAAGTCTTAACTTTTGATCAGCACAGCTTAGTTACATATTGGAACAGGTAAATGAAATAAAAATTGGCAGCCTGTAGCACAATTTCACTTTTTACGTTAGAAATAGAAAATTGTGAATAGAAAATTGGTCAAAAGGAAGGGGAGAAGAGGCTGTGGGTCTGTCATTCGTGGACTGCTTAAAAAATTAGGAGATATTGAATTCCCTTAGCTAGCTTTCAGTAGCAGTCTTTCCCATGGCATAACCAAGGTTGAAGAGCAGCATCTCTGCTAACAGTTCCAGTGGAAGTATCTGCTTAGTCTTAACCCTAAACAGTCTTGTTGATTAAGATCGTGTACAATATTTTCTTAAATAATTAAGTAACGTGCGTACTGTCAGTTTTGTTTTTCAGCTGAGTTACACAAAAGGGTGAGAAGAGGAGTTTTGTGCCCTGTGTGGAGGCATGAGCCTCCCCGGAGGCTGAGCAGGCTGCAGCCTCCGGGAGCCGAGTGTAAAACCAAGATTGATCCTGCTCGTTTTAACTTGCCAGGGAATCTACATTAACTTTTGTTCCCCTGCAGAGGTAGCAAGCAGAGTTCAGTAAGGTTGTTTAACATTGGCAGGATGTTCTAACACTGCATCCACGAGATTTGGCTCAAAATCTGCTATTAGTTTCCATTCTCTTTGAAACCAGGGAGCCAGGAAGGAGCAGGGATATGATGCTGAATGGGAGGAGGCAATCAGGGAGAGCACTGTATTTCTGAGGAACAGGACTGCCAGAGGCAAAGAGAGCAGCTGGGTTGGAAAGGCTGAAGCTGGACTGGGCAGTGGCAGGGGATTGTGTCCTTTCCTCGCACAGCCTGGCAGCCAGGCGAGCAGTGGAGGCTTTAGCTGCTGCTTTGCCCTAGGCTGGAGGAACGGGGTCAGGACAGTGAAATCCAGGAGCCTGTTGGGAACTTCTCTAAGCTGCAGAAAGGTCTGTGAGGGCCAAGAGGATACGTGTAGTTAAAGCCAGAGAGCTCCTGGATGTCCTGATGGGAAAAAGGAAGACTACAAAGTGAAGGGCTACAGTGTTCGTTGTGAGGATAAGAACTGGTGAAGTGCATAGGCGTGGCAGATCGTCACTGAATTGGCATATCTTCATTGCTGTCTTCATTTATGTCTTCTTTCTGGGAGCACATGTCAAGATATTGTCTGTTCAGAGGATACCCTTTAGCCTGCACTGCAAAGACTCCAGTTACTTGCGAATTTTCTCATTTTCCTCTGTATGCAAAGGAAAGGGCAGCAATTTCTAAGCCTTGGAAGATTTCAGTCCTTTCCTTCATATGCGTTGCCCATTTACAGAAATGCCAGATCTGATTTAACATGGGAGTTTACTTTCCTGACCTTTTGGCCTTTTTCTAGTCTTGGCACTGGGTTCAAGTGTTATTGTAATGAACTGAATTGTTTTTTTCTTTAAAGTCAGACATCGATAGCTTTCACTTTGTTCACAGTGTGATTCATTCACAATCAGTGGTATATGTGTAAGATGAAGAAGGAAAAAAAGACGTATGCCAGTGTGATCTAATAGAAGAGTTCCTTTATAATTTGAATTAAAAAAATAGAACAGGAGAGGTAAAATCTTCAGAATACGTGAAACAGCTCATGAAATGCTGATGGGAGAGAAATGACAAGGCCAGGGGATGTAGTGGTTTGCCAGGTTATGCAATGTGAAAGCTAGTCAGCTACCATTACCCTTTAGTTGACCACTTTGATATGGTGAACACAAAGGTTAAAGGTTTCCTGTTGTTTGCTCCTTCCCTCTTCCTTCTGGGAACAGTTGCGTCCCTTTTCTTGGCTTGATCGGCGGTAATCTCCTGACCTCATGAGGCATTTTCCCAGGAATTAAAGTCCCCTCCCTCTGTTCCCTGCCCTCCTGCGTCCCATGGGATGGTGCTTCTCTCAGCAGTCTGACTAAATATCCCCCTCTGAGAAAAAGGATGTGTCTTCCAAGGTCTTTTCACTGGGGAGGTAGGATTTTCTCTTTCCAGAGAGGAAACAATATTTATGATGGAGGATCTGCCGGGTGCTTGTGTTTGCTATGCTTTTAAAGGCTCTAAGCTTTTCTTAAGCCTCTCAAGGGTTACTGGGTCAGCTACAGCTTCTGCTTCCCGAGGAATTCATTGGTTGGTTTCAATGCTAATGGTTCAAATCTGGTATAATGTATTAAGCCAGTGAAAGGCAGTGTGCTCTTCAGTGCTTGCTTGTAACACAGGGCAGAAAAAACACTCTCACAGGTTGCTTGAAAGAACACAGCTTTTTCACAGAATGTTGTGATGTTACCTTTTGTCGAGTTTAATACTTAACTTAATTTGATATTTAGGATAATAAATGTAGTTTGTAGACCCTAGATCCTTTTTCATACTGAATTTCTCTTTGTTGAGGCTGTCATGTTACTGCACTACCAGCAAAACAGAGGAGTTCTCCAGTACTACAATTAAATGCTCATTTTCTGTGACTTTGACTTTTGATTGATTGCAAATTGTGGTTGCATTTGTGGTTTAGTTGCACTATTTGCACTTTTTTTGCTTTTACCTGCTTACCTATCATCACAAAACTTAAGAGACCATGCTATGTATAGACTTCTACGCCCTCTGAAAAGAAAAGAAAGACTGACAACTTACTGTGTGCAAAGGTCATGGTGTGTGGGATGGCTGCACAGGCGAGCACCAGAGCACACTCACACCCGGCCTCCCAGTATGATGCTGGGAGCCTCATTCCCTTGGGCACCCAGTGTTAAAGTCTTAGGAACACTTTTCCTTTTGTCTGCTGGTTTCCAATAATTTGATTGCTTCTGAATGACAGAAGCAAAAAAAAAAAAAAATACAGTCTCAATACAAAGACCAATATAAAACCAATATTCTCTTATTCCTTCTGAATTTGGAAATAGTTTGATCCTGTGCAGGAAAAAAAAAAGAAAAAGAAGAAAAAGTGCGAGTAAATAATACTGGTGCTGTTAAATCAGAAATGGTTGGGCTTCAGGGGAGGTTCGTGAGAACATTGAGTTACATGGCTAGAACACATTATACCAAGCTGGACTGTAAAAAAGAGGGAATGAAATTGTTACTTTCGACTTAAACTCTATTTATACCTTTTGCCTTTGACTTGTTACATAAAACGAGAATAGATAAAAGGAATCAATTTACAATTGTAACTGATGAGAAAAGTTCCATGGTGTTTGTTTTGTACCTCCAATTGCAAAAGTGGAAACAACTGGGAAAGATAGGATTTATACTGGAAATTTATTTTTTTTATTAGTTTGATACAACAAAAAAACCCTAAATCGACACATAGGGTGGCAGACTTGCTGCCTGACCAGCAGCTACTTCTGGCCCTGGGAGCGCAGCCAGGGCCAGTCCTGCCACCCAGGGCTGTGCTTGCCAGGGCTCAGTTGTTTCATGCCCACCTGACTGCAGTGCCGCGGTCAGGGAGGATGGGGGGCATGACAAAAGTGTCTAACTGAGGCCAGGCCACTGTCCATCAAAATGCCTCAGCTACTTTGGTAGCTGCATTTCATTGTGACACTGTTTTTTGTGATTCTGGGCACTTACCAGATTTTTCTTCCTCTCTGTGACCCCTGGCTCTAACACGTACATATTTTAGCAAGAAGGTCTGCCAAGATGCACAGAGCAGGCAGATAGTTAAGTTTTGCACTTTAGATATGCTTATGACCTTCCTTTAATGCTTGGCACAACAGTTGAAGGTGATGAAGGGGAAGTACAGAGGGAAAAGGAGGAGGGAGAATGAATTTTAAAATATATTTTGAGCAATAGGTTCTGCCCTTACTTTTGTGGCTGCTGTGCCTTTGTGAACTGGGGAGAGCTCTGTCGTAATCCCGTCAGAGGTAAAGCTAAAGGCCAGATCTACCGCTGCTTCTACTAATTTTCTCCATGAGTGGTGCTGTGATGCAGGGTGGTACTAGCTCATGTGCTGGGCCTGCTTCGAGCAGTGACAGAACAGTGTCCCATAAATTTCCCTCCTAACATGCTCTTTCACAGACAGCTTAAGCTGTCTCTCTTCTCTTCTTTGCCTTTTTATTTCTTTCTTTTTCCTCTATGACAGTTTTATCAGTCCTCAGGGTGTTTTAAATGTCACATCTGTGGTGGGCGTAAAAAGCTTTGGATCAGCAAGTTCTGACACTTCCTTGTCTGGCCCATGGAGGCCAAGGCGTGGTTACCTGACCCTCCTGTGTTAGCTTCCCTGCAGCAGATAATGCTGAAACAAGGGCGTTTTAGCTTCCAGAGTACCACTTTGTTCACATCTCTTGTCCTTTTCCCTGCCTGTTTCTTGGCAGTCTGGGTGTTGAAATCACTGCACTGCCTGGTGGCTTTAGGATTGGGACCAGCCTGGGAATAGCAGATACCTGACGCTTTTCTCTCTGTGCCTTAGTTTTTATGGGGTGAATCTGGGGGCAGGGCTGAATACTAACGTTAACTTCTTGGTAATGTCCTTTGGGTTCAGCAGTCCAGGATGTTTGGCTGCTATTCTGGCTCCTCTGAGATTTCATCTCCTGGCACACTTCCCACTTTGTTTCTGACTTTTTGTGACCTTTCTGCTCACAGATACACCTGCCACCATCATGGCCACCTTCATCTGTTTCTTTTCCCTGCAAACACGGGCAGCCCCCTTATTGTTGAGGGATCAAGGAGGGCTTTATGGGCCCCTCTTCCACACTTTCTGCATCTCAGTAAGTTGCTACCTGGCCTGACCTTCTACAGAGTGACATTTTCTCTCTGTGGGTTGCTCCCTACATGTCCCTGGAGGGGACTGTCTCTTCAGCATTAATCTAACCCTTTTCCTCACGGGGTCATGGATCTTGGCCTGTGCTTCCCACCAAGGCATGTGTCCTCCCACACCTGTCAGCCTTTGTGACAGCCCCCCATGCGAGGCAGAGTGCTGCCCTTTACCTACAACCAATCTCAGTGCTGAAGGTTAAGGTGCTACTTCTCCAATTGCAAAAGATCCCCAAGTGTTTCTACATTTTCTTCCCTTCCTTTCTTTGCTGTTTTCCCATAAACTGTAACTAGTTCTCCAAGTTACCTGCTTACAGTCTCATTTGTCCAAAACCTAGTCATACTCTGGGGCTATTCCAGCACACGCAGAAGTACTTTCTGATGTAGACTGTACTGGTGTGAATTATGCCCTCTGAAGACATGTTTGAATACATCTAGAGTCTTTTGTTTGACTACTGAGGCAGCACACCGTTATTTCTCTCTACTCAGATTCATACAGTGGACAAACCTTTCATATATTAAAGAAAAGTGTTAGTAATAAATACTTTTTTATATCTGGGAAACTGCTTAGTGCCATTGGGGGCATCCAAAACCCTTGCATGGGATCCCTTCCTTTCCATATCTTCTCTCCAAGCTGCCATACCACCTAGAAGTTAAGTCTCTCTGTCAGTAAAGTCATTTGTAGTGTCTCGTGATCTGGGTTGTCTAGAAGTGATGAACAATATCCAGGCATTTGGCCTGTGGGCTGTCTCACTCCTCCCCAGAAGATGATGTATCTCATTCACTACCAGAGATACCTGGGTTGCAGCTCCTTCCATCTCTTCTGAGTCTGTGTTCTACAGCTGCATGCTCTGGAGTTAGCAGTGTCACTGGTTGAACTGAGCAGCAGTTGCAGCACACAGGCCTTGGTCAGCTCTTCTTGTAGGAGCAATCCACCTGCACACAAGGGCTTCCCTCTCCTTTCTGGTGACTCAGTTCCTTTGCCACGGTCCTCTCTTGTCCCTCTTGCCACAGTGACAGGAACAAAACAACCAAACAAAAATTCTTGCTGAAAACTGAGACTGAAATCTGTTCAAAACTCCCCAAACTACTTAAAACTAGAACAAAGGACTTCATGAAACTGAGAAAACTCAAAATGAGAAAGGCAACTTCTGCCCTGAGTAAGGTTGGTCTTTGCTTTAAGGCTTGTTTTCTGCCCAGCAACTTAGGAACTTTTTTGGTTGAAATAAAACCCACCTTGTTTCTTTTAGGATCCAAGAAAAAAAATCTTTCCTTCTGTCACTCTAGGTCTAGTCTTTTTTTATGCTTCTCTCCCTGCCTGCATATTGCCATTGTGAGCTGCATATGAATGCTTTATGAATTTTAATATATAGCACTTAGATGCCACATTAATAAACACAGGAGAAGTTCATCAAGTACCAGAAAAAGATAATTAACTAACCCAATATATGGCTCTATATGTATATAGAGCCTGTCTATTTCCTTTGGGGACAAAAAGTAGTTACAAAATAATTCACTAGAAATATCTCTGTTCATAGAAAACAATAGTATGAGATATGCAAGAGAGAACAGATTAGCTGTGCTGGTGACTCCATGAGTTTGCCCAAGCAAGTGGAAGTAGTGAAGCAGAGAGAGAGGTTGAGTGTTTTGCAGATGTTAAGTTCTACAGTCCATTGCCTAGTGGTTGATGTCAACTTTTGGGGTTTTTTTCTTGTTCTTTTTTTTCCTGTATTTAAGTAGTGTTAAACGATCACATTTTTGACATAATAGCTGGCAAAGACTGGAGATAAAGTCTAAAATTAAATGAGTTTAATAAGATTGACATATTTTGTTTTTTAAAATAAACTTGTGTAAATGTGAAAGAGCTCACACACGAAAATAAAATGAAGACTTAAAGGGATTGCAAGGCATTCCCAAGAAGTCTGTGCTACATCAACGCAGGATGAGTTGTACCTAAGCAATTCCTTACAGGTATTTGTGTAACTTATTCTTAAAACCTCTGGGAGTTTAAAAATAAGTAATGTTCCTGTGTTGTCCCTGCTTTTTTCTACACCTCTAATCATCATTGATGTTCCCGTCCAAACCATTTCTCTTCTTCCTATACCCTCTGGAAGGGCTGTGCCCAAGATGATGCAGCATGTGCTCGAATCTTGTGGAAAGATTGTTTTGGGTCTCGAGGGCTGTATGCTTGCCTGGTCATCCTCCATGGGGTACTGTCTTTTACACATGTATGATAGTCACTTCTAATAGTGATCCAGTCCTTAAATCCTGTCATTAGGAAAACATTGACTCAGTTAAACATTTCTTACTTATGGAGTTGATGAATGCTGTCTGGTCATCTGCAGCTTTCCTGATTCAGTTTTTGTCTGCTTTTTATTTGGATCATTCTTCCAGTTTAGAAAGACAGTTTTGAAGTCTTCCTACTTTCTTCCACTGTTCTTTTAGTGTCTCCCAGTTCAGTATCATTTGTAAATTTAAGAACATTCTGTGTCCCATCATCCGAATAGTTAATGGAAATACTGAATTATAGTGGATAAGGGACATAAAGCTGCAGAAAATCAATTAATCGGTCTTCCATATTTGCTAGCAACCTACCATAAACATTGTGCAGTCCTCATATTTCAGCGATACTTTTAGATCTTGCTTGTGAGACTACTAGAGGAGCAAAGTTCAGAGCATCAGTCAGTCCAGCAGAGAGAGGATTCTCTGCTGTCTGCGTATTCTCCTATAGAAAGAAGTTAGGACTATGTGATGTATTTTGTTACAGAGGTTTTCCTTGTTATCTTCTGCTTTCTCTGCATAAGGATTTTATTTTAATTACGTTTTTCTAGAAACCGAAGTTAGTTCAACTGTTCTTTCATTTCTCTTGGTCCCTTTTCCCCAGTTACTATGGCTCAAAGATTGCCAGAGCAATACGCTATAGGTGGAGTATAATTAAACCTCTGCCTCACCTGTGCTTTTACTCCTTCATCATCAGGGTGGGGTTTTTTGTTGTTGGTTTTTTTATTTGGTTGGGGTTTTGTTGGTTTTTTTCTCCCCCTTTAAACAGTAATAATGAACTTTTTAAAGATTAAAGACTGAAACAAATATACATGGTATTTCTGCTTTGTCAGGAACATAGAGTTTTAGATTTTTCCTTTGGGTGAGAGAACTCTTTTCTTTATCTGCTTTTTACGGTTAATATACATTAAAAGCAGGAGGAAAAAATACTTTTAATATTGCTAACCAATTGTATATAGTTTTATACTGATTCTCCCCACCCCCCATTTGTTGCTTCTATTGTATTCATATTAATTTCCTCTTTAGCATTCTTTCCTAAGTTTCAGGTTATGTACTTTCTATCTTTTTTCATATAGGTTAGTTTCTGCTTGTGCCCTTAATATTATTTCACTGATGACCTGTAACTTTCCTGAACTAATTTTTTCCTTGAGAACTGCTTCCCATGGGAAGCAGCTATACTTGAGAATACACTGAAAGTATATTAAAATCGGCTTTCCTGGAGACCATTGCCTTCATTCTCCTGTTATCACTCTTTCCTCACTGTTGGTGAGTTTTTCCATCTCACGAGCATTTGTTTCTTTCCACTTTCATGTTCTCAAACATTTTCTACCAATTTGTTAGAAACAAACCTAGAAAAATCCCTTTTATTTTGTTTTTGGCACTTGTGGTTTCCAGCACATTCAAAGGTGTTACTCTTATCCTGCTTGGCTTCATTCTCAGTACATGTCTACATAGTTTAAATATACCATTAAGGCAATGCTCTATCTTTATATGACTGGAAATTATTCAAATAAAACCCTTATCACCTTCTCCAGGTTTGATTGCTTATGTATCTTCTGTTTCCTTTCCTTGGCTTTTTTCTATATATTTTTTCTCTTAATTTTATCCTTAAATCGGAGACTTTCAAGGGGCCGTCTCACAGTGAGTTCTCAACCTTAGAGAAAGATCGACGTATTTGTTATGCTAGGCAACATCTTTCTTTTCCTTTCCAGAAAATGCTGTCTCCTTCATGTAAACTCTAATTATGCAAATAATCACACAACTCCGTTTTGTTAATTAAGACATGATTTTTGTTATGCAGTGGACTTCCAGTTCCTTTCAGTTACCATATTGGTGAGAATGCAAAGTGACAACAAAAAATTTATGTAAATTGTTTAGTGATATGTAAACAGATGAGTTAGTTGTCTTCAGTTTTTAACAAAGGAAAGGACGCTGATTAATTAGGTGCTCAATCTGCATTGATTCATGCGAAACCAACCTTTATAAACCCATCATGATATCAGGCGCTATATTAAATAAGTATTATTTTACAATAAATATTTTAAAACTTAAGCTAATGTTGCATTAAAGTAATATAAGAATTACAAAGCTGCATAAAGTTAATATTGTGTTTTTAAGTGGTTTTTATTCACATTGTGCAGAAAAGGATTAATTTTAAATGAAAACCAATAAAACATGCTTTTGTCTTCCAGTGTCTCAAAAAATGAACAAAGCCATAAAAACAAGTACTAGAAATCTTGCATTTGATACCAATCAACCAATTTTGAAAGTTATTCACACTAGCAAAGAGTATTTCTTTAGGATGAAATACGAATGTAAAACAATATTAAAATATATTATTTAAATAGTACCTACTGATTTTATTTTGTCTCTTCATTCTCCATATCTTGTAAACAGGTTTTATTCACAAAAATAGTATGTTTTAACAGCATTGGAGCTTAATATTCTACTTTTAAGGTTAACTCCCGTCTCTTGATTTCTTTAAGTAAATATGGAAATACAATATGGCTATTATTAAACTTAAAAAAATAAATAAAGAGCAGAATTCTGCCATCTGTTTTCCTGTATCCTCAGTATCGTTTTGTGCACATGAGTTATGCCATAACGGCCATTTACAACCTTCTGGTTAACTACCAGCAATTCAAAAAGGATTGCAGATCTCCTTGGAGTATTGCCAAGCATTTTATATAATTTTTATACTAGAGGAAATATATATAATTTTAAAATTGTTCTTTTAGAAGCTTTAAAGTATGCAGAGTTTTAGTTACTTATTAGCAAACCGTATTTGCTGTCCACTAATTCTTTGTGTTGCATGTAAATGGCATTGATGCCCAAATGGTGTTGAGGTAAACTTACATGCACAAAGCTGTATCACCAGATCCATAGTTAATGACATACATCAACTCTTTATAGCAAAAGGTACTTTGGGGGAAAAATAAGAAAAAAACAGGGGAGAGGGAGAGGGGAAAAAAGGTAAGGGGAGACTGCCATTGGCCGGCTGGAGAAAGAAGTGATGGGGTCCCCTGATGAGCATCCTTGTTCTCCTCTGGGTGTTCTCCCCTCTACAGTATGTGGCAATGAGAAAGAAACTGAATTTTGGGTTTCTCTAATATAAACTAAGCCTTACAAAATAAAGGGCAAGACAATTTGGGGGTTGGAGGGGAGAAGGGGTGATTCTTATACCAGTGGCAGTTGCTTCCCAGGACAACCTGTTGCAACAACAGGTGAAGGCATGTAAAGCCCTGGGTAATGTTGACTGTGTAAATGACAGCTGCTTATGAATAAGATGCCAGTATGCATAGTACCTGTTGCCTGTGGATAAAATAACTGTGTGTCGATAGGCAGCTGTATCATACAAGGGTATGGTCTTGCTCAGGTTGATTCCCTGGTAAGACTGAGCGTGGGCTGCTCCACTCACTTTGGTTCAGCCTGAGGAATGATGTCCCTGCATACCCGCAGAAAATTCAGTCCACTGAGCTGAAGAGAGTAAATTAAAAATGTCTAGAAACCCAAATTAGAATTCTTACCGCCGCTTTGCATTTTGATGCCGTGTCTCTTTTTCTTAAAAACAGAAAATTGTTACAATTCTGTGTCACTTTATTTCATGCTTTTGTAATAACTCTTGCTGCATCCCTGGAATTAAACCTTAGCAGTTCTACAGCTATAATAAGAGTGAGGTTTATTGCCAGCTAGCGTTTCATCTGCTGGCTAGATGACTAGCTGTGCACCAGCTGTATAATATATTCTGTAAGGATATCATCATCACAGCACTCTTGCATCTCATACACCCACCAGGAAACCTGTTTTATCTTGTGCTCCGAGCAAGGAATCCAAATGAGATGTCTTAAGGAAAAGTAAATAAGAATATTAGGAAATATTAAAGAGAAGTAATGCCGTTTCTAGCATGTTACTGTGAGAGAGTGATTTTGGACAGGAATGGGATGAGAACTCTCATAAATCTTTAGGCCCTGATTATGGGCTGCTCTTGGCACAGCTCAGATGAAGAATGGCCCAGAGCCTGGCTTTTAGCCACTCTTGTGTTGGCTTCTCCCCTGCATGATTCTGGCTGGTTCCTGTCTTATGCCAGAGAAAACTCAGTGCTGCTTTAACTTAATTCTAAATCTTTGGAGGATTTTTCTGGCAAAAGGGATCTCCAGAACGTATGGGCAAGGCCATGACTCTTCCTATAACAGGGCAGGAGAACTGCAGTACAACAGCATCTCTGCTGGTCTAAACCTCCTGGGAACTTTGCCATGAAAAGAGAAGAGGAAGGGGTAAGAGCTCACCGGTCTCCCAGATGTGCATGGCCACAGTGACGGCCAAGCTGACGATTCAAGATATGCATTTGTGCCCAAAGGGCAAAAGGAGGATTACAATAGGTACAGGAGGATTGTAACAGATGAAGTTAGTAACACAGAATTAGTCTTCTTTTATTTGTCATTTGGCCAAAATTAAGATATTTGACCTAATATATTTTATGTTTCGAATCATCATCAAGTAAATTTTATTAAAAAAAAAAAAGAAAAAAATTCAGATAGTTTTATCTGTTAATGTTTCTGATTAGCTTTGCTTTAAATAGCTCTAGTTCCCAAGTCTCACAGTTCTGCTTTCAGCAAATATCTGAGAAGAGCACAGCCAAAGTGTGCCTCAACTCTAGTGCTGTTCCTCTTACAGAATATTAAACCATTTGTAGTCTCTTAATTCTGCAGTTAAAGTTGCAAGGAGGTTTTGGCAGTGGATATGAAGATTTCAGTCGTACTGATGGTGTATGAAAATGTCAGCATGACACTAGAAATGTATTACTTTAAGGGATCTTTTTGTTGTTTGCTTTATTTTATTTCTTGTTTCTTTTTTATTTCTTGTTGTGGCCAAGTGTTGTATTTGTTGCATATTAAGAAGAATATTCACTTCTCATGATTTCTGGGTTCTGTGGGGCCTTGTGCAGAAGCTATCTGAATGCTGCGTGAGCATTGATTTGTCCTTATAGCGTTGCAGCGGGGCCGCTAAGTCACAGATTGAGATCAAAAGTTTCCATTAATGTTGAGTGACAAATTTAAGAAACCTTTCATCCATAACACTGAGTAGTGGGTAGAATTTGGTGTGCCTGGACAACTAGAGATTGGTGCTTTAGTTTCCTACTTGCACGGGAGAGAGAGGCAAAAGGTGATTCATGCCATTTTAAAAGAGATAAATCATCCCTTAGAGACTGCTTGCCTTTCTTTTTTGAACTGGCTGAGCCTAACTCTTTGATGGCAGAAGTTAATCCATCAGAGGAGTATAGGATACTATAGATACCTCCTTCTGTTTCATATGTTCTTGATCCTATCCATCTATCCTAAGGGGACATCCATCCTGCATGCAAGTAAGATACAGTACTGGGGTGGGGGAGAATATGTGATTATGAAGTTAATGGTTATACCTCAGTACTGCACATAATGAGGGCTAAGCTAAAGATACCACCATTCCCCTAAGTTAAAGGTACTTCCATTTTCACTTTTCCTAAGTTTGGAATGTTTAACTTTGAACTTCAATAAATATTCTTTTAGCACAGCTTTAAATGTATGTGCTATGTGTTATAATTTCTGTAACCTGTGTCTAGGATGTCAAGGAGATTTGCAGTAAAGATTCCGTTTGAATTTATATATGAGAAGTATCTCAGATAGTGCGAGACCTACAGAAAGAATAAGTACTCAGTTGAAGAGTAGGATAGCGTAAGCTTTGGCCATAAAATACAATCACGTGAAAGGGACAGGCACATTGAATAAGATCTAGTGTTTACCATCTGCTGAAATAACTTCTCAGGTTTTGTTCAGCATATTAGTTAAGAACTGGTATAACATTTGACTTTTCAAACTCTTAAATATCATCCTTGGAATATACATTCATATAACTCCTGGAAACAGAGCAGTCTAGCTCCAAAATGTATGTTTCTAATAAAGGAAGAATTTTTCAGCATAGTTTCTTAAAAAAAAAACATGCCGATCATATTATGTAAAAGTGAAACGTTTTAAGAACGTTAACCTTTGGCTCAAGCAGTCATAGAGACTTTCTGATCCAATTGAAAAAATGAAGTGCAAAATTATTTAAATATTGGAACTAGCAATAAAACTTGCATGCATAATACTGAATTAAGTAACATTTTCAATGATACAGCTTTTTTTTCAGGAACTTTTGATAATAGTATCTACATTTTTAACCAACCATTGCATTGTTGATTTATGTAGTGTTTACTCTAGCTTGCTGTATCACAGATTTATGCTTTTCCTGGAGAATTTTTGTTTGTGAATAGCCTGAAGATGTTGCTGCACATCTTTTCTCTATGTGAACCTCAATTTAGCCAAAAAGCTAAGATCTACCAAAATGCTGTCTCATAAGCTTAAAATGTCTCATAAGCATAAAATGTCCTCACTTGTGACATTGAAAAAAAGAACTTGAAATCCCAGCGCAGTATTTTTATTGCAAACGACAGTTTTCGTCTGCTGGCTTTTGCTGCCAGAATAAGCATGTTTTCAGTAAGCACAAACAGACTTCTTCAGCTGTGCCTGTTTCCAGTGGTTCCAGTTAACTCCCCGAGTGGGTGGTACCGAAGAGCCACCTTTCTGGCACACTTGCATGCAGACAACACACGGCCACCGATGAGTTTTGGCATCATGCTCTAATAAAAAAAGACCCCGCTCATATGAGAAAGCTCCGTGTGCGTCACTGCAGCTATTTCAGTCTTTGCTGCCTCCTGAGCTGAATGTAAACCGACATCGGTGACTCTCTATTCAAATATGATTTCGTAAAAGGAAGTAGGAAGCATGACTTTCAAGCTGTGTGTGAAGATGAGCTAAAATAGTAACAAAAGTGTCTCTAGAGAGTACGAGAGGACAAAAAAATTTCTCTTAAGCCTACCTATTGTTAAGAAAAAAGGGATCTGGCAGACTTTCTTTTGTACCAGCTGGATGTGTTAAATCTTCCTTCTTTTCTTCAACGTTGAGAGCAGGCATTGCTGCAGCAGAGATACCAAGGAACTGGAAGGATTCGGAGATTTCCTCAGTGACTTTCACCAACGGACCTCAATCCTAAGGAAAATCGCACTTAGGCTTTAATAGCTGAGTTTCCGTGCAGCGACACTTACAGCCTGCTTAGAGGCTCCGCGGGGAAGGCTGGTCGCGGCGGTGGCTTGTGCAATGGTCATGTCTCCTTGCTGGCCGCTCCTGCAGGAGCATGTGTGTTAGTGTCAGGCGCCGGAGAGCAGCGGTTGTGATGTTTCCTAGGCAAGAATTTAGTGAGTCAAACCTTTTCTAAGGCAGCAGTGCAAGCTGGGCATAGTTCACATTGCCTTAGTTTTGGAATTTCGTGGTAAAATGTACTCAGATCAAATGATTTCTCAGTGCCTGAGTCAGTAACGAAGTTTGGCTCCAGAACTACATGTTCTGGCTGACCACTTCTCTCCCAAATCCTGAGGGAGAGATCCATGCTATCAAAAGCCTTAATAATTCAGAAGAGTTTGAGTCTCATTATACCATTGTCATACTCAGACTGCTGCTTATTAACTACAATTTTATTGTGGTTTGTTCTCCCACTGAACTTTTGTTTTTCAGCTCCTTCACGTTGTTGGAAGCGCTGAGTGCATCACCTTGCACAGGGGGGCACTAGGCCAAGACTTGGCCTCAGGCGCTAGAGGGTTATGAGGGCAGTGCTATCTGCTGTAGGAAAGTAATACAACTGAACTAACCTGAAATAATAGTATTCACCACACACACACACGTAAAACCCCCAACCTAGAGTTTAAAAACCCCTACTTTTTAGACCACTTACAATTAAAACTGGAAATTGGTGATTTCCAGCTGTAATAACATGTCATTTTCCTTGTACTGGAGTATAAAATCCAGTATTTGTTGTCCATTATAGATTTTTATGTCCCTCACTCATAGATATGAGTGAACCATAGTTCCGCGATTTTTTTTTTTTACCATGAGGGTGGTCAAATACTGTAGGAGAATGCACAGAGAGGTTGTGGTGTCTGTCCTTGGAGGTGCTCAAGACTCGCCTGGACACAGCCCTGAGCAGCCTGATCTAACCAAGCCTGCTTTGGGCAGGGGTTGGACTAGATGACTACGGAGGCCCCTTCCAACCTTGGTTATTCTGTAGTTCTGTCTTGCTACCAGACTTGTTTGATGCGTACACCCACGCTAATAAAAGAAAGCCTAATCTTTGCTGGGAAGTCATATTATTGATCGCTACTTTTAGTGACAGCAGGTATACTCTAATTTTCTGTTGGACAACCATGAATTGTCATTGCTTCCGTAGCGATGAGATTGCTGAGCAGATGTTATTTTTAGAGATTGGACAATTACTTACCTGGAATGAGGCTCCAGCAATATTCAGCATTTAGGATATAAATCTCCTGTGAGTTGTTTGTGTACACAGGTGAGTTGGATTTTTGTTTCTTGTGTAACAGATGTATCAGTTAGTGTACGAAATAAAAAGTTTAAAATAAGAAAGTTCTTTTATTATTTTTGTTTATTTTTGCGTTCTCGAGCTGCTTTTGTGACAGTATATCTTTCATTGTAAACTTTAAAATAATCATGAAAATCATATAATTCTGTAAAACATTTAGGTTTTGAACTGCTTTTGCTTTGTATATTTGACTCTCAGTCAACAGCAGGGCAAAATAAATTGATGTATTTTAAGACAGCAGTTACCAGGGCATCACATTGCTATTGATCTTTGTTCTATGTGGGGTACCAACATTGCTTATGGCCCAAACACTATGTACAGGGCTACTCTGTGCAAATAGTGCCAAACAGAGGTCATCATTTGACATATTTACTCCCTACCAAGGCTACTGATGAAAAGTTCAGAAGTATCATCTTTCTTCAGCTGAAAAAAAATTTGTGTGGGGTTTTAAATTTTCATGAGTGCAAACCTGGTAGTGTTTCGAGAGAGACCCATTATGTTCATTAGCCAAGAGAAAAATAATTCCTTGCTTTCAGGATAAAGTTACAGGCATCTGTGAAATGTGGATATGATGAAGGATGTGTAGCATTATGTATCAGCGGTGAGGGAGGAGACTAGTTTTTGAGACAAATTTTCTGAACTTTAATACAGATGGCAATTTCGACAAGCACTTTATCAAAATGATAACTGGAGTAATTTTCTGAGTCAGTTCTTGACTTAGATGATCAGAAGGCTGGAACAACTCTCCTACAATGACAGGCTGAGAGAGTTGGGGCTGTTCAGCCTAAAGAAGAGAAGAGAAGGCTCTGGGGAGACCTTGTAGCAGACTTTCAGTACCTAAAGGGGACCTACAGGAAGGATGGGGAGGGACTCTTTATCAAGGAGTGCAGCAGTAGCACAAGGGGTAATGGTTTTAAACTGAAAGAGGGTAGATTTAGATTCGATATTAGAAAGAAATTTTTTACTGTGAGGGTGGTGAGACACTGGACCAGGCTGCCCAGAGAAGTTGTGGAGGCCCCACCCCTTGAAGTGTTCAAGGCCAGGTTGGATGGGGCTTTGAGCAACCTGGTCTAGTGGGAGGTGTCCCTGCCCGTGGCAGGGGGGTTGGAACTAGATGATCCCCAAGGTCCCTTCCAACTCTAACTATTCTATGATTCTATGATTAGCTGGCGTTGCCTTCATAAAAAGATGCATTCTAATCAGCATTCTGGTTTCATGTAAGCTGGTGTACCTCTATTCTGGGAATGATGTGACAGAGTGAGAAATGAGATGGATCAGAGACCTTAGATCATCATCACCTACTGCTGAAGAAAGTAAAGGCAGCCTTAAGCCTTGCTTGCATTTCTGTAGCTCTAGAGTCATTGCTTCACATAGGACAGCCTCAGGTGTAAATGAAAGTGGTTTGGAAAATGCTCTAATCCGTTTTCTACGTTCTGGTAGTGGATGGGGAATAGAGATACCTTGATTATCAAGCAACATTCCCAAAATTAGTGGCCGTGGGGGAGATGACCTGTTCTGTAAGCAAATTCTGTGTCAGAAAGTTTCCCTCCTTGGCTGTGGTCCCCAGAGGCTGCATCCACTGGCTTTATGGCACAGCATAAAAAGTCTGAAATGAGTTATAGGGGGAAAAAAGGGTCCTGTCATGTTTTAAGTACATTACTAGAAAACAGATTGTATTATTTTGCTCTGCTATGGGGTGAAATATTTCTCGAATACAAATTCAGCCAAGCAGGTGCAAACTCATTTAAACTGACAAATTGACTGAGACAGATAAAATGTGCAAATGCTCGTGTATGCATTGAATACAAGTTAGTCATAAAACAAGCATGAGGGAATATAAGTAGCAGAGTATAATAATACTGTAAATAGTATTGACATAGTAATGAGGGTTGGCATGAAGATGTATAAAGTGAATATAACTTGTGAACCAAAAGGAAGAACTGAGACCAGGGCGGAAAAAGAGAAAATTAAGTAATGTCTTCCTCATCCCACTTAAATTAATGTTTGTTACCAAAAGTCTACAGCCAAAGTTGGTTTAACAGTTGGTGAATGTTTTCCTTGATTTATATTCTCAGTCTAAATCAGGAGCTGAAAGTGGTTCATGGAGAACCTCACTCCAAAGTGTGTTCGCTGCTGCCCGAGTAGTACAAATGATGCTAATGTTCATGGTCTGGTTATTGTTCTTCTTGTGAGGTTATTTGGTCTGTTGAATGTTGTATTTTTACAGGGGAAAAAAGGAAAACAAGGTGGAAATGTTCCTTCTGAAGATAAGTGAACTTTTTCAGGCGTTGTTGTTTGTCTTGAGAGAGAGGAAATGTTAAACTGTTTAACATCTGGGAGCATCTGTCCTTGTAGTCCATCCTGTGGATTAACTGAGTGCTAAACTGCCATCACATTTTCATGGAGATTTAGCGAACGAACTGAAAGTGCTTAACTGTTTTGACCCAGTCTAATTTTAGAACTGTAGAATATGTAAGCAAATGCTAGATATGTTTTAAAATATATGTATGCATATGTTAAAAAAAATATTTTTTTTTATATTATATAACAACAGGATTTTTTTAGTTCAAGACAATGCAGTTCGAGAAAAGAAAAAGTAGTTAATTTGCCAGTTCTGTGAAACTTTCAGAATTATTTATTTATGTAAAAAGGCTAGCATTTAACTTTTATAAATTAATTAGTTTTAAATATTCAATTAGATGAATTATCGTAGTCTAATCCCACGGTAATTCAGTCTCCCTTTCTACCAGTATGACAAGTATCTAAAATGGGACATACCGTTTCTGTGAATATTTGTAGCTCAGTGTTCTGCTTTGTTTTTCTACTCAGAATTTTATATTTATTTTTCGATAGCAGAAAATGCCAGAGGATTTTTTACCTGCTACTTATCTTTCATGTTAAGATAGTTCTGGAGTAGCTTCCATTTTTCTCTTTTTCTTGGGTAGCCAGGTGTTGCCCTCTAATAGGAAATTTTAGATCACTTCTAAGAAGTATGTCAAGGACATTAACTTGCTGAAAATGTCTGTTTGTTGCAATGCAGCAGAGATTTTTAAAGTCTTTAGTCAGCCCAAAGTCTTTCATCCACTGATACTATTAGGAGTAAGTCACAGTACTCTGTTGAGCATTTTTTATATTCGCTAGAGGATATAGCAAATGTGAGAATGGATAAGCAAGCATATTATCCCCACTATCAGTGTTTGGCAAAGATTGTTCCTTAATATTTCCATTCTTGTTCTGAGATACATTTCTACAATGACAGTTTACTATGCTTTACAAAAAGATCATTCTTAACAATGAATGATTTATTCCCTGCTGTACGGTTTAATGATGAAGTATTGTTTAGGAGATTTGACAATTTAATGCTTATTCACATCTGTATTTTCAGTGTTGAAATGAGTAATAGCATAGAAAGCATCAACTCTGTTAGCCTGTAATTTTTAAATTCAGGAAAGTTGTGGGGTTTTGTATGAATATTAAAACCCAGTAATTTACTTTATCTTTTATTTTTAATGCATATACATGATATCACTGTATTCAGTGCCTGTGTGAATACTTTTTTTCTTTGTGATGTGCCTAGTTCTGTGATAGTTAGTTTTTTTTTGTGTTGGGTAACTGAGTGCTAGTAACAACTGAGAGAATAGTAGAAGAGTTGAATCAGATACAGATTTGAACTGGTAGGAAGTGGGCATACCCATGTTGTGTCAGTGCTGCGAGGTTTTTAAATTGATGTGGAGGAATCACCAAATTTAATTTTTTGGATGACCATAGGCCATGATCACAGGCAGTTTAAATAAGTGCCTGTTTAAATGGTACCAGTTTCAGTCTTTTAGAGCCCTTCCACCCAACCTTTCTTAAGATTCTTAAGATTTTTCCGCTAATTCCAAAAGAAAGAACGGACGGGATAGATTAAAGCCCTTTTCCAATAATTTCCTGATCATCTCTTTGTGGAAATCCATATTTAGATCCAGAATACCACATAAACATGAAGCCCATTCTCCAAAATTTATTTCCGTTGAAACAGCCTGTTTCACTTGCAAACACAGAGACTCTCTTGACCCCACTGTTATGAAAGACCTTATTGTTTTTCCTTCTAAATTGAAAAGCCTTCCTAGAATGTGCACTTAGATGTAAATTGTTTGACTGTGGTAGTTCATTCAAATACAGGCCTATTTAAGGAGTTTTAAAATCTGATTTATTGGAACCCTGTGGCTTTTACAGCACATTAGACCTAAATTAAGCAACAGGGAACCTTCTCTCCCTTTATTTCCAACTGTCCTTTCCAGGCCAGGTGGCATGATATTGTCTTTAGAATTCTTTATATATATTTCTCCCTCATTATTTTATCATGTATTTTAACGTGGCAGAATTCTGTCCTCTAGCACTATGCAAGTTGTCAGAGTAATCCTGGATGGAGCAGACAGGCATTTTTGGTCATCAGAAAAATACAGCATGATTTTTGGTTTTAGGTATTCGGGTTTGCTGTCACGAAGTAGGGGATGCATTTTCATATTCCCTTTTTTGAGAATAAATGGAAGCAATTCCTTACGTAGGAAATGAGATATATTTTTTTTGCTTGTCATCTCAGAAAAATACTGTATTTTTAGCCAAGCTGAAGTGATGATGGATACCAACTAATAAAGCTAAAATTGTTTTCAGGTAGAAGTTCTAGTATATTTTAAGATGAAAAGTTATGTCACATCTTCCTCAATTACTCGTGAGCACCTCTGAGACTTTGTTCATGTCTTTAAAAATATTTTAGCGGCCATAATGTGTAGGGGCTTCAGACTAGATCATAAGAGCAGTGTGGAGTATTTTGGAGTGGGCTAAAAGTTTCACGTGGGGTAGGACAACGGTGGGTCCCCGGGATACTATATGATATCCTCTGTTGGGAGAGCAAGCTCAAGGTGTTGTCTGACGTGGAATAAACCAGAATAAAAGTCGTTCTCTGGTATTCTGGTTGTACCTCTGAGAAGAGGAAGGCCTGTATAGCTATAGGCTGGGCTGAGCTGGATGGCAGCTTTTACTACCTGCTTAACCAGACCTGTGCAGAAAGGTGTTCAGCACCGGTGGGGCTTGGAAGGAGAAACTGTGCAGGAGGCTGGAGGGTGGCTGTGGGGCCAGGGGGTCCACTGACTCTTCCTGCAGCTGCTTCTTGAACATAAAACTTGTGAAAATCCTGTAACTCACTGATATCAGCTACCCGTGTAGGTTGTAGTATGAATTATGAGAACCAGCAAATCTCTCTGTGGCTGGTATTTGGTGATGACCTGACAATCTGAGGGCACACTGCTGTGCTCTCAGAATGGCTCTGCAGTGTCTTGCTTAGGGGTCACTGGCAGCTGCTGGCATCCCTCCTCCTAATGTGTCATTTCCCTGGAGACTACTTGGGGGCTGCGACATGCTCCTCCATAGCTCTGGGCAAGTGCAGCAGCAGAACTGCAAGCTGAGCATAGTGTATGGGTTGCCAACTGGTTTATGGTTTCAAATTACTGATTTCACTTATCCCAAATGAATTCAGAGCACTAGTAGCTAGAAAAAATCTTGTCTTCTATCAAATGTGTTGATATGAAATAACTGAGGTAAGTGAACACCGTGCTTCATGATGTTTTACATGGATGATTTGAGAGTTCTCTGTAATTTTTACGATTTTAAAGAGGTAACTTACAGAAGTCATCCTCTGTGTATACGTTTGTACATATGTACGTGTTTGGGCGGGAAATCTTCATGCTGTTTGTCTTTTGTTTTGCAGACAAAACCTGTTGCATTTGCAGTTCGGACAAATGTTGGGTACAGTGCAGCTCACGATGACGATGTCCCAGTCCCAGGCATGGCCATCTCATTTGAGGCTAAAGATTTTCTCCATGTTAAAGAAGTAAGTAAAACGAGAGGAGTAATTGAATCTGTCTTTAAGGGTCTATTTGAGTAATAGTGCTACTATATCTTAACATTAAGATGACACTTCACATTGTCAAAGCACTATGCAAATGTTAAATTAATAAGGTAACTGTGTATAAGGAACTGAATATTCTTTGAAATGCTATTCTTATAAAAACAATGGCAAAAATTCCTTACAATCAAATTAATGAAGTTTAGAAAGCAAGTGCTTTTCTTCTCTAGTAAAAGTCACTTATTTAGAGCTTTAAAAATCTGCATCTGCTTATTCAATAATCTATTTGTGGGTTTTACTATTCTAGTACTCTGAGGGTTCGTTGTGGTTCAGCAGCCAAGGGTTGATTCTCTTTTATTTGTGTGACTGAATCTCAATTAACCCCAAAACCCTCAGATCTCCTTTTTCTCACTGAAGTTACCTCTTTGGCACAGACAATATTTTGGTAATGGTTACATACTGAAGAACTGACGTGATGTTTCAAGATGCACATAGCAACTGCCAAAAAAAGGTGCTTTGCGTTTGCTGCATTGGGTTTATTTTCCTGTGGTTTGGCTTTGAAAATTTTATTTTTTTGCAGTTTCAAACACCTACAGTTGTTTTCTTTCTCTGCTCCTTGCAAGACAGTCCAAAGCAAATAACTTGGTAACTTTCCCATAAAGGCCCTCCGTAGCAGCCCGCTGCTCCCTTCTGAATGATTCCCTCATTTTATGAGATTTTCCAGCTTCTGGTCATATTCCATTGTGTTTTGTCACAAAATGGTCCATCTGGAAATGGAAATTTGTAGCAGAAGCAACTAGAAAGCTTATGGATGAGAGCAATGTAGCCATGCATTTGAAATTATATCTTTGCCCCATTTTAGATTATCAAAAAATCCCTCAGTAGTTGTGATTGATGATGCACAATGATTCTGCTAGTGCAGGTGCTTTGAAGAAGTAAGAAACATTCCTCATACACAGGTAGAAATACAGGTGGACAGAGACTGAGGAAACACAAGAAATGGACGTTTATTGCCTTCATACTGATGACTAATGATCATCATTTTCCATATATATTAAACACAGAAAAAAGGGATAATTTGTATCCAAACTGTATATAGTGAAGGAAATACGTTTTCTGTCTGATGGTAGTGCAAACAAATTGCTCTGCTCTGTCTTGTGACAAAAGTAGACATGAGCAGGCACAGAGTCCTGCCAAAAGAAAGTCATCAGCATTCTCCAGTGAGTCTGGGACCACTGGAAAATATGGCTCAATTTGGTTAGATTAAATGATTTTGTATAGTCATCTATTCCATCTGCATTTTGAATGAGCTGGTAATCTCAGACTTCGCATCACGTCTTTCCCCTGTTTCCATATGAACCAGAAACACAGTGTTAGCAGATTTTCTGTTATGATGTATGCTTTTTTCCTCACAGCACAACTTAGACTCAGATGTAAATATGCATGGGAGAAAATGAGGAAGAAAAAGTTTTCTGAACTCTTCTGGATTTCCAGAAATGCCTTGAAAGGAAGCTTAGCTCGGCTGAGTTGTTATATTGTCTGTGGCTGCGTGTGGCACTCAGGAATGGAAAAAACTGATTGAAATGTTCTTACAGCGTCAGGTGTAATAGAAGAGGCACTCTGCACTAATTGCCTTTAAAAATACCTGATTTTTTCTCTAAGCAGTCAAGGAAAGTTGACTCTCTAGCAGTGCCAGGGCAGAGCTGGGAAGGGATCTTCATGCAGGAAGGGATCCTGCGCCCGGGCCAGGTGCACCACTAGGATGGAGAGGTGGGAAGAGACCTGCAAGGACTCAGACTTGGACTTGGACTCTCTGGTCCTGTGTTTGGCAGTGGCTGTGGCGTCTGAGCACATCGAACCTCTTCAGGAGGGTGCCCCGAGCATCAGCCCTTCTCTGCACAATCGCATCCTCCCCCTCCATCTTCCGTGGCTGTCCCCTGCTCGCTGTCCAGGCCTCTCTATCCCAACAGATATCACTCCTTCAGTAATTTTGGTGCTACATATACTTAATACTGGGAGAACTGAAATGTCCAAACTTCATTTACGCAGATGAAAAGTAAAAAAACCCATAAATGACTATAAAATGCAGTGTTGCTTTTATATTTTATACCTAAGCGGTTGCTAGAAATAAAGAAAACTAGTCTCCGATAACTTTTGCCTGCATAGTTAACGTCATGTTGGATCAATACTGTCCTCTTCTTGTCTGCAAGGAGTGTTCTCCAATTTCTGCTGCTGAGAGGGCTCAAACAAGAAAAACCTCAGTTCAAAATATACATGGGCAATGGTGAAAAGTGTTGCAGTGATTGAGTATGAGGGAAATTTATTTTCATTATTAGGTTACATTCATTAAAACTCAGTACATATAAAGATGAAGGATTCCTTCCTGTGTGAAGAAACGTGCGCTGCATCATAGTCAGTCCAGAATCTTTTGAGTCTTTAATGCACGGCCATAATTCTGCTTTGCATTTCATTCATATTTGTGTTTCCCCTGGCACTCCAACCACAGATGAATTACAGAGAATCACTCACCCCAGCCGGCACCTTGAGAGCTGGACACCTTGCTACCAAGATTTCCACTATAGATTTTTAGAGTTAGAAAGTATTACGTGTGGGTTTATTTACTTATAAAAGTATCTTATCCTCCATTTCATATACTGACACAGCATTTAGGCTTGAGACTTTGCAGGAATGAATTCCACATGCTTTTATTTTTGTATGAAGAAAAACTTCCTATGCATTTAGCATTTCTATCAATTATAATAGAATTAATGTTGTTGCGTAGTAGTGTGCTCTACTGTAGGACAGCATAAAAAAGTAGTGGCTGCTCAGATTTTTATTTAATGGTGCTTTTAAACCGTCTATCTTTTCCTTTTACCAATTTAATGGTACTCCCTCTGCAGACTTCATGTATACCATAGAGCAGATCCATATAATAGCAACCTCCATTGACCCAATCGCTATCACCTTCCTCCAACATATTTTGAATGCACATGCACATCTTCAGTTAGCGTTTTGCAATGAAAGGCTGTGATTTTAATAATATGTTTCAGTCTAATACAACTTTGAGAAACTGCTATTCCAGATTAGCTCCCTATTAAATGTTAGTATTCTTCCTCATAAAGGCATCTCATTGGATGGATGTTACAGATCACCTTATATTTTATGAGCTCAATTTATTTTAATCTTTGTTTTGTTAGCTAAATATCTTAAAGTTGGTTTCAAGCATCACAACGTTCCTATAGTAGCCAAAATGAAAGATAACACTGCAATTAGGTTGTGTATCATTGATCCACCAACGTTGTACTCTCATTGAAATTAATTCCTTCTTATGGGAGCCCACACATTTTACATGTTTTACTCCTAACTGTACACTTGTTAAAGCTACTTATTAAATAATTAAACATGCACTATAATATCTACATTCATAGGTTCAGATTCAAGAAGGCATCTTCTCTTCCCATTCAGATGTTCTGAGTTTCATAAATAATCCAAATTATCCAAAATTCATATTTGACAGTAGTTATTCCCGTGAAACTCCTAGAGTATTGTGTGTGGAGCCGTACATAACAGTGACCTATTCTCATCCAAAGTGGTGAATAAATAATAAAGGAAAAAGCGAATAGTTCTGCTCAATAGACCTCTGCAAAACAAACAAACCAACCCCCCTGTGTGCGTATGAATAAATATTATTAAATTAGAGTAGTCATTATCTCATATTTCATATAGCTGAAATTCAGTTAATTGGACTGTCTTGTGCATTTGTATAATTGTAAGGGGGTTTTAGTTATCCAAAGGTATCCGTTCCTTGTGGATCTATCATAGTATGTTTATTATGGAGATCACATGAGCTGTATGCAGTAGAGTATATATAAGCAGCGGAAAGTAGTCATATATCAGAAGATTTTAGTGAGTTCAGAGAAGCGGGGGAGTTTGAGAAGTAGTATTTTTTATTTTAAATAGAGAACTGAATATAATAGAATAAGAGAAGTAGATTATTACAGAGCTGTGAAAAACATTGCAGTGGGTAGAAGCAGATCAGAACAAATCTCTGGTGTCCACCAAGGAGAAACATCAAGGGAGAACAAAAGCAGCTCTCATGTATGAGGGGAAAAGACTGCAAAGCAGAAAAAAATAAAGATGGTGAAATGGGTGGAAATAACATCCAGGGAGAATCATGAAGTCTATGAAAGAAGGTTTCTGCTTAAGTACTGTAGCATTTTAATAATTTGCCAAGGTATAATTATTTTAATGTATTTCTGAATATTACCACAATTCTTCATTGCCCTAATAACATAGTACAGTGATTAACTGCAGGGAAGAATTACATAAAATGACTTAGCTGCAAGTGAAAAATAATAACAAAATGATCCCAAATACAGTAATTTCTTAGTACATGACTTTTTTTTTTTTATTTGTAGAAATTTAATAATGACTGGTGGATAGGACGGTTGGTAAAAGAAGGCTGTGAAATAGGATTCATACCAAGCCCAGTCAAACTAGAAAACATGAGGCTGCAGCATGAACAAAAGGCAAAACAAGGAAAATTCTACTCCAGGTAATAACAACAAATCATTAAAAATAGTGGCATTGACTGTGACACAACTTGGAAGTTAATGCTGTGTGTGCTATAGTTCCGTTTAATTATTGTAATTGGAAGCTACAAACATTTTGAATCAATGAAGGAAATAATATTTATTTATATAGTTTATGTCATTGCCATTTGAGAGATAAAGCAGATATTTAGATTGGTGGTCTGTGGTGGCCTCCAATGGCTATTATTCCATTTTATTTTAGTAAAATGTTTGCAAATATACGTTGCAGTTAGTACATTTACTACATGCCAGCACAATTTTTGACTTACAAATCGATCTCCCTAAATACTTTAGCATTTGTTACTTGTTTTCATGATCTTGCAGTTTCTAAACACTTTCAAAGCTGATTTTAGAAATTACAGAAAATATTAAGGTGAATTTATTTTTAAGCTGAAGCTAGTGCCTATTAGTTAGCCTTATTAGATAGTGCTTATTAGTTTGGTCTTGTCAAATTCATAGCCTACAAATACAGTTTTTAAGATTACTGCATTTTATGATGGAAGTTTCATGGTAAGTCATTTGTTGGCTCTGACTGCAGCCATCATTACATAAAAATAAAGAGTCGGTATCTAAATGTATTGAACAACACTGCAAGATGGTAATAATGTCATCTTTACTGTAGAACTCTTAATAAAGTAGTTTCCCAGTAAACATTAACACATGGGGAAGCAAATGCTGCTTGCTTCCCTTTGGGTATGTAGGAAACAAGTATTTCCAGTATGTCTGAGTGGGATAGACCTGGAATTGAGTAAACAGCTGGGAAACATTTGGGAAGCCAGAAAGGCTTTCCTATTTCAATGGGCAGGGCAGCAGTGTTTGAAGAGCATGTCTACACTAGGAGGAGACCAGGATGCCGCAGTGCTCGGCCGCATTCGCTAGCTGTGAAACGCCTTTCCTGTGAGTGTGCTGTCCTCAGCAGGAGGACGTCAGGTTCCTTATTCCTCTCGTGACACTTCTGATACAGCCAAATCTGACCCAGTGATTCGGCCCCTTTCCAAACTGTAAAGGTTTTCATTCTCCAGAACTTTTCACTGGAGATAACACTGTCCTACGCCACAAATGCATTTACTTAGTGCTTATTAATATTTTAAGATGAAGAAAGTGGAAACTAGTACTATCACATGAATTATTTCAAGAGTGGAACAGCCTTTCTTACACTTTTCTCAGTGCTTTTCTCATTACAGTAACTGAAATAAAATGACTAAAACATTGTTTAATTTTCACAGCTTGGATAGGTTTCACAAAGCAGAACTTGACAAAACCCTAGACTGCTTTGTCTTCGTTTGAGAGACTTTTGTTTCTTAAGTGCTACCTTGTATTGAGACAGCAAAAGAATTTGTACTTTAATTAAATTGAAAAGATGTTAGGCAAACACACCATCATTTTCATCAGGGAGCTATCAATAACTCCTTTGTTAAAGGAAACGGATATGCTCACTGTCTTAAGAGTTAGTCTTAGTAATGAGCAGTAATATTAATAATTATATATCAGTAGCCATATTAATAATTGGGTTGCATTAAGATCATGAGGTAGTGAGAGGGTGTGCAGCAGAATGAAGTTGCAGAGCAGAACAAGGAGCATGACTGATGTTTGCAGTTCCTTAACATGTACACCCATTTTGCATAAGATGTATATTTTATGCCCCTGCCAGAAATATTGTTTGTCTCTTGACTAGTAGCTCATTTAGAAGGCAGGTAATAAATAAGCTAGAATAAATACTGAGAAAGCTACGAAACTTCAAACATATTTGTTGCTTTACTCCAGTAAATCAGGAGGAAACTCTTCATCCAGTTTGGGTGACATCGTTCCTAGTTCCAGAAAATCAACGCCTCCATCATCTGGTGAGTAGGTCATGAACCCTTCGGTTTACAGACTCATACCCTTAAACTGTTAACATTTATATACACTTAGTCCTATTTTTCTTATTCCCTGTACTTCATACCTATAAGGTTGGGTGGTTGCGTTGCCCTGTAGGGCTGGTTTGGTGTGTGTTTGAAGTAGTGGAGTCAATGCCAGCAAGTTCAGGCAGTGGTAGGGCTGTTAATAATCCACAAAACTCCCTCTTTGCTTTTACCACGGTGTTTTATAGCAAAGGCATAATAAAATGATGCGACTGCATCGCAGTGGGAGAGTTAGAGGTTTGGTCTGCTCTGAGCACTCCTGCTGAACAAGAAATATCTTCTGGTACAGGAGAAAATGCAGCAATAAGAATAAAAACTCCCAAGAGGTTTCTGCAGTAGCATCAAGAATGACATTATTTTATAATAACAGGAACTTTTAGTTTCACAATTCTGATAATGAGGATGCGCTTCACATAATTCCAGCATGCTGGATATTTTTGCCTTTTGTGACAAATTTTTGACAAATACTGTTTTGTATTTAGAGCATCAACAGACAGATTTAACTTTAGCTAGGTTGGATTCAAGAGGTATGAAGCAAATACATGGCGATTTGGTGGAAGAAACTGGCACTAGCTCCTTGAAAAAGCATAGCAGATTATCCCCCCTCACGCCCCCCCCCAAAAAATTACTAAATTCAGCTGCTGCATTTATCTTCTCCTAAGAGAGAAAATGTACATTTTGAATACCCAAAATCAGAAAATATTAATGAATTTTGCTAGTGCCTTGTGTACTGAGGCAAAGACAAGACATGTATTTTCTAATCGTACTAGTTTATATGGAGCCTGGTCTACAGAGCAGGCATCTTAAAATGATCCTGAAAATGTTAAAGTATTTACATGGACATTAAGAGAGAGACAGAGGAATTCAATCAAGTTATGGTAGTAGCTTCATTTGATTAAATTAATTGAAAAATATGTGTCTTTCTTGTGAAACCATAAATTTCTTTGTAACAACCAACTTTATTACAACTGAAGTTTGTTTATCAAAATTCTAAAGTTCCCTACCTCCCTTTTTTAAAAAAAATATATATTCTTAGTTTACTAATATGTGTTGATCACAAGTCTGTAGAACACACCTTGATCTTTCATTTTATGATGGCTTTAAACTGTCACATTTACTGTTAAGGCTCACTTTTTCAATGACTGCATTTTTGCAGTAGAAACTGTCCATGGACCTATGTTGTAATTTTATAGTTAGAGCATCTGAAATGCTATGATATTTTTTTTGTATCCTAAAACCACTTGGACAGCAGAATATATGAAATTTTCAGAATGTTGCACAGAATATAGAGGTAAGGGAATGTGCAGCATACTTTGATTACCAACTAATTGATTGCTAGCAATGCTGTAATATTTATTGCGTTGTGTCATTTCTTCAGACAGTAGTTTTCAGAAACCTGTTTTTCTGGAGAAAGAAGAAAATCTAGTTAAATTTATTTAGTTACATTGAAGGTTTGGAGTACGTTTATGAATAGTGCATATTAGCTTATTTTGTGATCTTAATATGTTGGGTCTGCAGTATTATTTTTGCTTATCTTAAGACATCCCAAGAAGGGTGAAAAAGGCATAGTTTGTGACTAACACAAGAACTGAAGTGACTTTGAAGTATGGTTCAATTATTATTCACAGGCCTCTGTTTTTTGAAAGTATAACAAATGAAAAATACATAAATTATTTAATGAGTTGAAGAGATTGTAAGGGAATAAGTTAACTTCGTTTTTTTACTTTGTCGGGGATTTTTTTTCAATATAAACTAGTGACACAAAAGAAAAAAAAAGCAAACAAGATGAAGAACCAGTGAAAAACAAATGGAAAGGAGGCTCATAGCCATTATGATAATAAATGTTATATTGATAGATTAATCGACCCATACAGTCCTCATGAGGCACCAAACAGGATGACAATAATGGTAAAAATGGCTTTGAAAATACCCCAATGAACTGAAGATAATTGACAGTAAAAGAACCAGCACAGAAGATGTTAACATAGTGTGAAGACTGAGAATGAAAAAAAGAGATATTGATATCTAGCTGATCAAATGCTACATTTCTTTTTTACAGGAAAAAACTAACAACCCTGACTTTTTTTTTTCCTAGTGATTTTAGTTTAACATAGAACCGAAGGAGTTTTAATATGCCTTATTATGAGTGATTTATAGCATCTCTGCTGGCCTGTATTCAAGAAAAGATAATATGTTCTTTTTATACTTATGAAGAGGATGAAGGAACAGTGTTGCTGGAAGAAAATGTTACATGATTTCTGTGGCTGTTTTTAGGAGCAGGAGTATAGAAACAGGCTGCGGATCTACTCACAGGCTTTTCTGGCAAGGGCAGGCTCAAAGGCACAGTTCTGTAACTCAAGGATTGTCCAGTGTCATGGCGTTAGATCTGTGGATAATTCAAGTGGGAAAATATACTTTGCTCAACCAGAAAAGATCACTGTCCCAAGCGTCTCTTAAATCAGTAGCTGCACATAGGCTTGACAGAAATATTTATTTGTTGCATAATTTAATAGCACATACCGCTGTATTAGTTGATGTCCCACTCATCAAGCAGCTGAAAGCAGGTCATTAAGGTGGTTTCATAATAGTTTGCAATGATTAATTATGGGTTTAGATAAAGTCAATGCAAGCGATACTGCTTGCAGATCTATTTAGAGTTAGATCCAGTTCGACATAATGGCAGGGGAAGATAAGCGTGTGTTACCGGTGTGTGTCAAGAGGTGGGTAAGATCTTTACACACAAGGGTGATGTACAGCATGTTTGTGAATCGCTTTTGTGTATGTGCTTGATTTCTTAAGAATAATTTAGTACATTACTTAAGATCAGGATTACACATTGTAGGCAATAAACTTGTTTTGTTGTTGGTTGTTTTGTTTCAGAGGTAGTTAGCAGGTATCTGTTGGATTCAGCATTCAGGATAACATGGCTTAGCGTTTTGAAAATGTGTTTATTTCTGAGTTCATGATGGTTTTTGCTTAAACTGTTGTTACTTGCTTGCTAAAGAGGGTAAATATTTTATATTTATGGTATAACTGTTGTGTGCTGTGTATTCTTTTGGGGTAGAGGTTGGACAGCAGTGGTTTATTGTATTCACTTCCATTTTGCCCTTCCTACATCCTCACTCTTCACAACAGGATCCAGGTCTCTGAGACAAGCTGGGATCAATTTCCTCTCTTCTGCTACCCATTCTTTTTAGTTTTCACTATTAGTAGGTCTTTTTTTTTATTATTTCTAATAAATGTATGTTATGACTACTGTGCATTTTTAGTTAAAACGGTTAAAAATGCCAAATGTAGTCCACCCTGAGATAAATGCAGATATTATTGTACCAGTATCAGGCTGATTTTGTCTTCAGAAGTGATTTCTCTTCTGTTTCTTAATTTCCTGTAGACACGCTAGTGACATTTCAAATTTCAATTGATGATACCCATTTTGAATTAATATTCATTGCTATAAAATAATTCAAATGGTGGCCAAGTTCTGTTGTTTACATTGGTGAAAGTCTTATCTATTCCAGTGAAAGAGTTTGGATTTACACTGGTGTAACAAGAATGAACTTGGCCGTTGCTCTGTTTTGTAATGATGTCTGATGTATGTCTGATGCAGCTGTGTAAAAGGGGATCAGAGGAAAATATTATAGTAGCTGTTACAGATTGCCTTCTGTCTTCTAATCCTAATGTACTGCACCTTTAAATTTTTCCCTTTGTTTTATTGTTTTGTACTCATGGTTGATTTTTTTAATTTTTATTTATTTATTACTCTGGACAGTTTTATTTTTCTTTACCTGTTTATTTCCTTTTTAACCTATCTTTACTTTCCCTGTCATCTGATAATTCTGAATTGTTTGTCTGTATATAGCTATAGACATAGATGCCACTGGCTTAGATGCAGAAGAAAATGATATTCCAGCAAACCATCGCTCCCCCAAACCCAGTGCAAACAGTGTAACATCACCCCACTCCAAAGAGAAAAGAATGCCCTTCTTTAAGAAGGTAACACCGACTTCCAAGCTCCCATCTGTCCACCTGCTCACCTGCACTGCGTCACATTTCTAGTCCTGTTAACTGTCTGCGTCCTTTGACGAGCCAATAACATGCATGCTTTGTTGTTCTTTGTTTCTTTTCCATGCTGCTGTAGCTAAGCAGAAGCAGAAATCGGTAAGTTTATCTCGACATTACCTGTGTTTATCCTGCCACTGGCATCATTAGCATTATTACCCCAGATTAACAATGCAGCTATTCTAGAATTAAGGAAGAAATGTATCGAACTGTTAGTGGATCCAGTACATGAAAACAAAGAGTCCCAAGTTCAGCGCGTCCATGAAACTCTGCTGCAGTGCTTATCCTTTTTGATGGAATAATAGGACACACTTAGAAGGCCTTCTTAAAGTTTGAGAAATTTATTTCTAACAAATCCATATAATGCACCTCTCTAGTGCGTGCTTATTCTTTCTGTCTCTATCTGTCTCAATTTTTTTTCCCTTATAACTCAGTCTATTGAAATCATTATCGAAATCTAATCAGATACTCAGATAGTACTTAGAAAACAAATAGTCAAAACCGTTATATTCTTAATTTAGTCAGTATTTAAACTGCTAATTCACTAGGTGCAAAATCTGCAGGTGAACAAGACCAGTGGAAAATGGCAGACTTATTTTGACGGTTTACTTTGAGTTTTTCCCGTTGTCATGTATAAAATATCAGCCAAATGTTCTTGCCATCCATCAGTCAGACTTTTTTAGTATCTCAGCTATTGGAAATGGTACTGGTGGTTCCCAGGAGAGCCCGTGTCTCTCCATAGATAACCCAGATAACTACAGAATTATGCAATTGGCATCCCGTTACAGCAAACTGCAGTACGTTTCTAGGATCTTTGCTGGCATAAGTTATCAGGACGTTAGGTAGCAGCCAAACTATGAAGTGAAATACCACATTTCTACTTTTTTGATTTTAAATATTTAATCTTCATATCTCTTATTCATTTGTTTTTAACCACTCACTCACATCCACAGGCAACAACAGACTGTTACAGTGCTTTTAACCAGTGCCAAGTGACACTGTTGCCAGTGCTGTGGATGCTCTCATGTTTAGTAAATAAAACTTTTTCTCTCTCTCTTTTCTTCTTGGCCTCTTTTGAATAAAATTGGATAATTTCCAAAGTCACCAGTACTTGCTTCAGTAGGGTCTGTTAAGTACCATGTCATTCACAGCCCACCATGGAAAACAGCAGTTTCTTGCTTCTGAGTAATTTCTTACTTAATCATATTTATAACCAAGTGTAAATGCTAAGGAAGAATAATACATGTTGACATACATTGGATGCTGTCTGCATAAACATCTTCCAAAAATGCAGCTTCTAGATGAACCACCCTGGACCTGGATAGTGGCTAGTTCCATCTCACTCTTAATTCTGTGGTGCCTCTTTTCTTCCATATCAAAATCGTTACTGGTTCTAGTCAGTTTTGTAATACTGACATCTTCAGTAAATACTGTATGGGCATCCCAAACTAATCATGCATAGTCAAACCACTGAGCAAAAGCCGTATGGTCAAAACTATGCTAGTTTTTATTCAAGTTCATATTTGAACTTGAATCTGCAAGGGAAAGCTGTATAGCTCAATGCCAGTCCCTTAGATAATATTAGATTCTCTAATGCTAAATTAAAGAACTTCAGTGCTTCCATTAGATAACTTTTACTCAATTTTCTGCTGACAGCTTCATTACTTCAAGCTGTAAAGATCAGAGGAAAAAAAATGCCTTTTTCCACAGAACAGATTTTTAAAATACCCCATATTCCATCAAATAAGGTAATTTCTGTGCTTTCCTTAGTTTTCAAATAACCGGTTAACTTCCAGCATGAATACCTTTCGGTTGAGTCAGCCACATTAAGACAAAGATCTGTTGCATCAGGACACTCGGGCTACAAGCACTTACACATCTGTAATGAATTTTTCTTAGGAACTGTCTCTAATACGCTTATCAGATTATTAGTAATATTAGCAAGAACAGCGGAGGGCTGCATTTTGATACTGGCACAGCATAATTGCAGGGTTTTGCTTTGAAATGTGTTGACTACGATTCTGCACTGTGTGAAATAAATTCATTTCACATGCTTATGATGCCTTGGGCACTGGTATTCATTCTTATGTTACTAACTATCTGGTGAAGCTACAGGTAACAAAAAATAAGATAAAATACCTTGAAAAACATTCACAAAAGTGTTTTCTATGTTTTAGACTGCTTTAGACTGCTGCTTGTGTAGCATTTTGTGCTGTCACTGTATTAATGTCTGTCTTTGTGTTTTTGTGTTTCGGAATGTATATACTTATTTTAATGTTATTTTGAAACACCTTGGGATACGTTGAGTACTGAAACGATGAACAATGACTGTATTCTGTGATCTTGACTGATGTATTTGTACTATGTAGGCATTTGAAAAATAGATTTGGCATACTTTTTTTCCGTATCGCCCACACATTCCTGGGTTTGGATTTCAATCGTTTTTTCCCCAAGACAAAGATAAACAAAATCCTCCCTTAAAAACAAAAAACTCTTTCTGATAAGACTCATTCTTGGTGATACATATTGAATATCCATTTATTAAATAAAAAAAAAACCAATTTAATTTGTTTCTATTTTATTTTGATAACAATATAAAAAATTTTGCAATCTTGGGAAGCAGGCAATCTTTTTGTCTTTCTGTTTTAAAACACTTTTCATAAATTGTGCATGATACATCAGTAAGTAGTTTGGTGAATATCGTACTAACAGAATCCATTCTTGGGTGGTGACAGGAACTTCCCAAAGTGGAAGGATTGTTATCCCAAGCTCTGTTTATGAAAATTTTCTATAAATGCTAACTTGATCAGTCATTATGATTTGCAAGTGAATTGCGGATGCAAATGTGGAAGTCAGACTAGGAGTGCTCCCCTGGGAATTTGCAGTGGTGTCACAATGTTTTGTCAAGCAGTAGGCAGATCTGAACGTGAAAAGAGATGTTATGCTTTTCTTCCTCCCTTCTTGTTTTAGTTTTCTCCTTCATAATTTGCCCACGTAAAATTTTTGGTGGGAAACAGATGCCACAGGTCTAGAGTCAGTCATTTCAAATCATTAGCTATTGGAAATAACCTTTTCAATTAACCAGCCAGGAATTATGGAGTGGGCCATGTGAATGCCTCCAGAATAACAGTTTTGTAGCCGTACAGAGCAAATATGAAAACAGTAAGAAAACCAAAAGTCAAAGAAAAACTTTTTCAAAAGAAATCCCTGAACCTGTTATGTCCTTATCTTGTACTACCAGTTTTCGGGAAAAATTAATGAATCCATGATTCCTGTGTTGCTGACATCACTGGAAATTCAGAGTTCCTAATATTTTAAGTAATGTGTAATGCTTTCTCTAGGTGCTGTGATGCTGAAAACTTTTTCTGTTTTGCAGACAGAGCACATCCCTCCCTATGATGTAGTGCCTTCTATGCGACCAGTAGTTTTAGTGGGGCCTTCTCTGAAGGGATATGAGGTAAGTGATTGTTGTGAATGGTTTTATTTTGCCAAAAATACTGTAATTCATTTGTATTTGCATGTTCAAAGGTAGTTAAGCTGAATAACATAATTTATAGACAAAAATCTAGACAGTTTTTACTTCTACTAGATAGCTGCTTACGTGTGTTTTGTTTCACATCAGAATTCAGATTAAGAATAAATTGCATTCCAATCCTGTTGTTCAGATATAAGATTTACTTTCAACTTAATTACATACTATTATTAGCATCAAGTATTATGAATTTCCTGTGGGATTATTAATTTGTTCTTTGTTTGATTCTAGGTAACAGATATGATGCAAAAAGCATTATTTGATTTTTTAAAACATAGATTCGAAGGGCGGTAAGTACTTTGAAATGCACATCTACTTGAGTTCAGGTCCTGTTTAGGTACTACCAGGATTTTAAGAAATAATGACATTCTTGGAAAAATATGCGTAGAAAATTAGGAATGGCAGCTAATTCCTTGTTCGGTGAACTATAGTGCTTCCTTAGCAGAGCACACTGAGGCTGTATTGCAGTGGGAAGCATTCAGGATTGTATATTTGTTGAAGTGGAAAAAAGGATGTCGTCTTGTTCATGACGGACATTCATAATCTGGATCACTATATATTTATCTACAGATTTAATAAATATTTACTATTAAAAAACGCTTTTGTTTAAGTATTTTTAAGGGATATCTCACCAATGCTTCTCGGATTCTATAGAAGCTGATGAGGGCCACCATTCCACCTCAGCTCTACTTGCTTACAGTGGCATCTGACTTGGAAAGAGTGATAGGAGACTCGGACTGTCTAACCTAAACCACAACAGATTGTCAAACTCTTGATCCCTCAAGCTGGGAGCTAGGTTTGACAGTAGTGCTAAACTCTACTGTAGTACAACTGTCAAATGATAATCCATCTTGAAAAGCAGTAGCATGTTCTGTAATTCAAACATCACGGACCCATGGACCAGAGACATCAGGTGGATTCTCCGCATGTGGAGAATTATACTGCTACTGGATCAGCCCCCAGATTAATATGTGCGAGTGGGTTGACATTCAGGGGGGAAAATTGAGAAAATGGGAGGGTCTTGTTATAATATCTGTAACTTAAATGAACGTTCTGTTTAGTGTGGAAGTGGGCAGAGCAGTAAAACTATTCTATCTGTCCTGGTGCCGTCAGACTTTCAAGAGGGAGCTTGAGGTTTTCTGTCAGTAGCTTCAGCTCTTTTAAAGACCGGACATTGTGGTTCAAGCCGTTGGATTTTTTCAGTCAGAGTGATGATGTTGAGACCGAACCACTTAGGAGTCCGTCTTTATATTAGTCAGGGTTTTCAAATCTTAGATATGTACCTTCAGAGTTGGAAGTTAACAAAACAGTGAGTGTTGCAAGCAGAAGAAAGTTGATGCATCTTTATGTCTTAAAGTATTTTAGAGCATATCTAATTTTCAGTTGTAGATTCAGTTGTGGCAGGGTGAATCCACAAATACTGTCAATACAACTGATACCTATAGTAGCAGATTTGAAGCATCCCAAAGTTCAGCAGCAATCTGCACTGGTACTCAAGCTCCTCAACAAATTTGTACAGGAGATTCTTAGATTCATGTTACTGCTTTCACTGCCACTCTGCTGTCAATCTGATCCCTCTCTTATTCAAATTGTTTCACAAAATGAACATACATACCCTTTGTTTTGAGAGCAGACATGTTTCTTCCTGGTGTTACATATCTCAAAAGACATTAAAATAACCTTTAAAAGATGTTAAAAGATCTTAAAATGAAAATAGGGAAAAATTGTTTTCTATTTCATGTAGGAAGGAAGACTGCCAGGAAAGGAAAAAAAAATCCAAAACAAAACAAGCTGTAAAAGTTTGTAGTGTCCATCAATTAGCAAATAAAGATAACTAATGAGTACCCCAAATTACATAATGGATTTCATTTTAAGACTAATGGCATTATCTGTGAGGAACTGTGCCAGAAATCACAATCTTTGGTTATGTTTTTAGCTTAAGTTAAATCATGCCTAAATTTCCAAAATGATGATACTAATCAGTATTGTGCAAATAATTCTGTTTTTCCGTATTAACTTCTGGCTTTGTTACATTTTATAGAGTTTTAGATAAATATATACACATGTTGAGCTCATTGGGAAATGACCTATTTGGTTACATTTCAGATGAACAGCATCTGGCTGTGCTTGCTAGAGAGGAGCCCTCCCTGTTCTTAGCAAATCCATTTCCTCCTTTTAAATTGCAAGTAAAATCATACAAGGAAGAACAAGGGCATATCATCAGTCTGATTTAACCCTCAGCACTGGAAAAATGTGACCTCTAAACCTCATTAGACCAGAGAGTTGGAAAGGGAATTTATCCAAAGGGTCCATTTTGACCCTGTAAAGCAAAACAAATGGAGTTAACTGTTTTCCTAGGAAGAAGAATATGTAGGAGGTTATGGAGCAGGTCAGTGCAAACAACTGGAAGTAACCACTTCTTTCTTGGCTCATCTTTTCTCATAAACACAAAACTGAGCCTGCCAGATACTCAGCCCAGAGATTTCATTTGCTTGCTTCTCTGTGTTGCAGTCCACATTTTTGGGTGGCCAGCGTATTGCTGGATCTTTCTGGAAAATTGTAGGTAACTCTTGCACTCTGTTAAAAAGACGTATGCTAGTAAACTGAACAATAAAAATTAGAGTTATATGGCTGTACTAGTTTCCCTGCTCAGCTTTACCTTTACCTGTTAACTCTGCATATTCCTGTATGTCTTACAGGTATGGTTAAATAAGGCAGGTTGTTGTTCAGTCCCTTTCAACAAATTAATCAAAATTAGGGAAAGGAGAAACCAGCCTATTCATACTGGGGATACTGGTGCAAAGTCTAACCACATCAGGCCTGGAGCCCCCAGGATAGTCCCATCTTCTGCAGCATATCTCTGACCTCCTCCTGCCTCCTCTCTCCCCAAACACGTCTAACTTTGCAGTTAGTCGTCATACTGCATTTTGGTACTGTGCAGAAAGGGGGACACCTTATCAATAGTTCTTGTAGATAGTTAGATAAAGTTTCTTCTCTGCTCACATTGTACAAAGCATACAGTGAGGCTGAGGAGTACTTGTTTTCCTGTAGTCTTAGCCATCTTCTAGTGTTAAATGAGTGTCTCTTTCTCCCCGCGTCCCTGTGAGATAAATAACATTCTGTTCCATTTTACTGTATTTTATTTTTGCAGTATATCAATTACACGAGTCACAGCAGACATCTCGCTTGCCAAACGCTCAGTATTAAACAACCCCAGTAAGCACGCGATAATAGAGCGATCTAACACAAGATCAAGCTTAGGTAAGTACCTATAATGATGCTATCTACAAATTGGCTGTAAAGTACACTACTCTCAATTCATATCTGTAAGCTAAAAATAGCCTTCTCTCTGCTGTGAGAAAATCACGATTCCCATAATTCAGAAATCCTGGCACTAGAAATCATTTTAAAATCACTGCCAGATAAACTTCATGTAGTACTGATTTTGGTTTATCTTGCTTATGTTCAGTTTTCAACTTTTGCTGTTTCCTTCAGTGGGGAGAAGTATCCGTATCCATAAGGTAAATAAAATCTGAAGAGATGTTCTTCTGGTTAAATAGAAGTGATGGTTTCAGAATACCTGAAATTACATAGCTATTATTGATATTATGCATTATCTTTGATATGATTACTAGTAGTGATAGCTACTGATACTAGACCTGACAAAAATTATTGAGGTAAACATTTTCTGGATTTTATATCAGTTTAAACTAACGCTGAGGTTGGTGCAAAAAATAAAGGATGGAAAATGGGAGACGTTTCTAAAAAACTATAGGTAGGTTCGTAGCATCCATATCTGTCATCTTACATGAGCCTTTTTGTAGTGAAGCTTGTCCAGTTGTATAAGTTATTAAACTTTTATTAGCCAGTCAGAAAAACAAGCTTCACTGGGAAGATGTAACTAAATGTCACCATCTACAGTACAGGTGGCTACACTGGAGCTTGTCATCCCAAGGTGTCCTTAGAGTAAACAGGAAAAGGTGGTCACTTTGGAGTCTCACCTCATGTGGACTGACCTCAGCCTTTCTTCTAGCACAAGGTGTATTATATCCAAGACTAGCCAAGATGAATCCTGCTTGTGTTAGGGCACTCAGCTGAGATATGAGACACCCAAGTTCAAGTCCCTGCTCTAGTACAAAAATGGAGGAACTTGAACTCAAATGTCCTAGATCACAGGTGAATGTTCCAGGCAGGTTTCTGTCTTTACAAGGCTGCAGGTTTCTCTTAGTAGCCTTTGAGAGAGCTTGGTTTCCCCTGGACACAGCATAGTATCTTGAAATCTTGTCAATTTTGTGGAACCGGAAAGGAGTCTCATTCATCCTATTAAATGGGTTCTTTATCAGTTTTATAACAGAATTTATGAGTACTTTCACTGAATATTTAACAATTGCCTAATATAGCTATCCTTCTTAGAATGAGCTGTTCTGCCTTAAAAAGTTTCACTTTCCTTTCTTGAAAATTTGCTTCTTAAAACCCTTGCTTTCAGCTATGTGGAGGCTGTGAATCTTTACTTCAAGTACTCTGATAGCTTCCAAATATGTCTTATTTTAAGTGTACAGTCCACTGACTATTATTAGCTGCTCTTGTTTCATGTGAGCACCAGTAATACCATCAGGAGCAGTCTGAGAAGTATGAAGAAGTATTACAGAGCCCAGGGAGCGATGGTCAGGGACTCTGGGGTGCAGGTAGTTTTTTCATCAGTCCTCCGGGACAAAGGGAGGGGGTTTGAAAGGGCCAGTCGAATATGGAGAACCAACAAATGATTACAGGACTGGTGCCACAGCCAGGGGTTTGGCTTTTTAGACCATGGGAATCATTTTGAGAAACCTGGTCTACTGGGGACTGATGGGGTCCATCTGTCAGAGAAGGGGAAGAGCATCTTCAGTCAGAGGGTTGCCAAGCTGGTGAATAGGGCTTTAAACTAAAGTTGCTGGGGAAGGGGAACCTCAATCCATCCCACTCCTACCAGTTTAATGCCAGTGCCAGCAATAGATGCCCAGAGCCTAGAGAAGGATCACAGGTCGGCAGGAGAGTACCTGGAGTACTCTCACAAAGGAATTCCAGCCACTCCAGCCAGTATGGCAGCTTCATTGGGGCCTAATTTAAACGCCTCTGTGCAAACATATGTAGCATGGACAATGAAAAAGAGGAGTTAGAGATGTGCACACACCTGCAGGGATATGATCTTCTTGACATTACAGAGACATGGTGCAATTGTTCTTATGACTGGAGTGTTGGAATGGAAGGATACAGGCTCTTTAGGAAGGACAGGGGAGATGATGAGGGGGGTGTTCCCCTCTATGTCAGTGATCAGCTGGAATGCATGGAGCTCTGCCTAAGGACAGATAAGGAGTTGACCAAGAGCTTATGGGTCAGGAGGAAAGGGAGGGCAGGGACAGGTAACATTACAGTGGGGGTCTTATACAGGCCACCCAGCTAGGAAGACTGAGCAAATGAGGCCCTCTATGGACAGATAGGAGCAGCCTCACGTTCACAAGCCCTGGGCCTCATGGGGGACTTCAGCCACTCTGATATCTGTTGAAGGGACAACACAGCAGGGCATAATAAGCAATCCCAGAGTTTTCTGGAATGCGTTGATGATAACTTCCTCCTCCAAGTGATAGAGGAGCCAATGAGGAAAGGTGCTATGCTGGACCTTGTTCTCACCAACAAGAAGGGACTGGGGGTGAATGTGAAGCTCAAGGGCAGCCTTGGATGCAGTGACCATGAGATGGTGGAGTTTGAGATCCTTAGGGCAGCAAGGAGGGCACACAGCAAGCTCACTACCCTGGACTTCAGGAGAGCAGACTTTGGGCTATTCAGGGATCTGTTTGGCAGAGTACCATGGAATAAAGCCCTGGGGGAAGAGGAGGCCAAGAAAGCTGGTTAATATTCAAGGATCACCTCCTCCAAGCTCAGGAGTGATGCATCCTAACAAAGAGGAAGTCAGGCAAAAACATCAAGAGGCCTGCGTGGATGAACAAGGAGCTCTTGGACAAACTCAAACACAAAAAGGAGGCCTACAGAGTGTGGAAGCAAGGATGGGTAGCCTGGGAGGAATACACAGAAATTGTCTGAGCAGCCAGGGAACAGGTCAGGAAAGCTAAAGCTGAGTTAGAATTAAATCTGGCCAGGGACTTCAAGGGCAACACAAAAAGCTTCTATAGGTATGTCAGTGATAAAAGGAAGACAAGGAAAAATGTGGGCCCTCTCTGGAAGGAAATGGGAGACCTGGTCACCCAGGATATGGAGAAGGCTGAGATACTCCATGACTTTTTTGCCTTGGTCTTCACCAGCAAGTGCTCTAGCCACACCACCCAAGTCGCAGAAGGCAAAGATAAGGACTGGAAGAATGAGGCACCGCCTGCTGTAAGAGAAGACCAGGTTTGAGACCAGCTGAGGAACCTGAAGGTGCACAAATCTATGGGACCTGATGAGGTGCATCTGTGGGTCCCAAGGGATCTGTCAGATGAAGTTGCAAAGCCACTATCCATCATATTTGAGAAGCCATGGCAGTCTGGTGAAGTTCCTGATGACTGGAAAAGGGGAAACATAGCCCCCCATTTTAAAAAGGAGAAAAAGAAAGACCCGGAGAACTACAGGCCTGTCAGTTTCACCTCTGTGCCCAGCAAGATCGTGGAGCAGATCCTCCTGGAAACTGTGCCAAGGCACATGGAAAATAAGGAGGTGATCAGTGACAGCCAACATGGCTTCACCAAGGGCAAATTGTGCCTGACAAATTTGGTGGCCTTCTACAATGGTGTTACAGCATTGGTGGATAAGGGGAGAGCAACAGATGTCATTTACGTGGACTTGTGCAAAGCATTTGACACTGTCCCAAATACATCTTTGTCTCTAAATTGGAGAGACACAGATTTGATGGACAGACCACTCGGTGGATAAGGAATTGGCTGGACGGTCACCCTCAAAGAGTCGCAGTCAACAGCTCAGCGTCCAAGTGGCGACTAGTAAGCTCTCAAAAAATTTATACAGGAAAAGAGATCTTTAAAAAATAAATGCAGCCCAGTCGTATACACCTTTATCTCATAGAGAACCTTGCCCTTAAGAACATCAACATCTTTTGCTTTGGGTCAACGTATTTTTTTGATAGAGGTTAACCTGAGGCAGAGATACCCAAAAGATGACAGTGATTTTGTATTTATGTAAATATGTGGATAGACAGATACGTCTCTCTAGTTTTTGTAACAGGCCTATTACCTAAAGTTTCCTGCTATGTAACAGGTTTTCAGTTGCTTATAATTGTTCTAAAAATTAACTGATTTATAAAATTACTTTGAATTATCTTGGGAAATATTAGTTAGAGCAACTAGGTCCTTTTAACAATGAAGTTAGGGCAAAAATTAATTTTACCTATGTTAAAATTCTCAAAACCTTTTCTTTCAGAAGCTATAATGTTCCCATATTTCTAATAACCTAGCGATTTGGTAGTGAATTGAACAGTATTTCAGTTACATGTTTCTGGGCATTTTTTATGAAACTAATGAGACAACTTGACCAAATTATTAGAAGCTGCCGTTAACACATGCCAGGCTTTGCATATGAATTGCTTAGACAGCTCTCCCTGGGCGAGGTCCAGCAATGATGCTGAGCAGAACCTGCTCCCAGCAGATTGGGTTGGGGCAACCCAACAGAACTAAAGCAGGAAGATGCTCATCTTTCAGCTTTCAATCCCTGCAGCAGTGCAGCATGGAGTATGGACTAAAAAGATGCTTACTTTAAAGATGTTCAACTGGAGGAGCAGGTGGCTGGGCTAAGGGAGAAAGGCAAATACTGAAAATCCATTATGGAAGAGGTTGGAGTTACCAAGTAGAAGGTGGGGTAGTTGAACCCACTGATGAAGTACCTCTAGGTTCTGTGCTCCAGACATGGGGTAAACCATGGGAGGACAAAAACCAGCCAGGAAGGAAGTTAGGGAAGGAAATTATGTGGTACAGTGGGTTGGGAGGAAAACTGAGACAGGATAAAACAACCTGGAGTCAGAAAAGGGAACTGCTTTTGTAAGGCGATGGGAAAACCCTTGTACAAGGGCAAAAGAAAGAAAGTACAAGGAGTGTTACAGCCTGTTCCCTTGCTTGCCTACGATGTACCTCAAGGTACAAATAGAGTCAGAATCAGAAAATACCATTGTAGCCTGCTGGTAGGTGGCCTCTGCTAGCAGTGGTTCACAAAGAGGATGACAACATACCACTGCTGTGAGTACTTACTTGGCTTAAGTAGCAGAGGTGAGTGGCAATATCACAGCATATAGTGGAAATTTTATTTTTCGGTTTGTCTGATGAATTTGCTGTAAGTCAACAAAAAATGCTATTAAAAGAATATTATTAGGTTTACAAATTCAAGTTGTGCAAAATAAAGGTTAGGAAGTAATAGTAAGAAGGTTAACTGTGCAACTTCTTAGTACCTTTATGTTATGTGTGCTTTGATTCAGTCTTTGGTTATGTGTTTGCAGACTACTTTTCCACCAGTCCTCTGCCTTAGTTTTTTTTGAAAAATGGACAAACTGATGGTGGGGAATTGGAATTGCTCAGTGAATTGCTTTTTTGCTGGCCATGGAACTTGTACAATGTATGGGGCAAGGAAGGCAAATGAAGTCTCCTCTAAAGGCACAATAGGGCATACTCAATTTAAATTTGGGGGGAGCAGGACACGCAATAGTGATTTGACCAAAGCTTTTTGTGGCAGTAAATCAATTGGTTTTAACAGGAAAGATTTTATGGATCCAAGATTGAATTCCTGATCATAAAGGGAAAACTCCTTCATCACCCATCTTCTAACCTCCAAGGAGCTCATACCCCAGTAATTAAAACACACATTTGGGATGTAGGACATGCAGAGTCAAGCTTCTGCTGTGTCTGGTTTGGAATAGGAATCTGAATTTCAGTCTTAAGTGTACTGAGCACTGGTCTGTCTCTGTTGGTTCAGCAGATGTTGATTCTCTGTTGAAAAACAGGATAGCCCCAGTGGGAGAGGTGGGTGTGCTGCCTACGACCCGATAGCCTGTAAGCTACAGCGCTGCAGCATGACACGCCATGAGCCTCTCTTTGGAATCACAACAGCCTGCACACCTCACCCAGGGCCAACAAGGATCCCCCTTGATACCACTGAGGGCTCGGTGCCAGAGACCCTGTGCCTGTGACTGTCAGTGCTGGCGGAGGATGGAGGCACAGAGGGAAGGGGCATCCCCTTGCTTCCCCTCCGTACTGCCTCCTGCCCCACCACCGGCAGTCCTGGCTCACCACATCAGAGGTCAGGTGCAGTGCTGAAGGGTGGAAAGGGAGACTCTCTTTTTAGTGAATTAACTGAAGAGCCCAACGCAATAGTGGCTTTTGCCACTTCTGATACAGAATTCCTGTATGGTGTTGGACAGGATTTACAAAGATGGCTATTTTTTTTACCAGTGCCTCAAGCATGACTTGTAGAGGTAGCGAGTATTGTGGCTGAAACTGAAATTCAGGCTTTGAATCTGTCAAACCATAACGTATGTCATCAAAATCAGCACATTGCCTGGTAATGCACTGATTTGGAATATGCAGATGGAAACCGGGCAGTACTTTATGGACTACTGGAGCTACTGTTGAGAACGTTGTGAATACCAGCCTTTTGGCTCCTCATTCCACAGAAGTCCTCTTATTTTAGGCTCTCCCCTTTGCAGACATTTAACTGGGGAGCTATTCTTTTCTTTGAGCTAGGCTGGGAACGAACTTTTCCCTTCCCTCAGATCAGTACTGATATCATCTACTGGCAGTACGGAGCAGCACCAGGAATGTCCTGAGTCTTAGTACTGACTTCTAAAAGAAGCTTCAAGGTTACGTGCCGTTTTGGAAGAAAGAATCCCCAGAAATCACGATTTCCTGTAGGATGGCTTCCATTTTTCTAGTTTGAATGTAATGTCATGGTTTAACCCCAGCTGGCAGCTCGGACCACGCAGCCACCCGCTCACTCCCCCCAGTTTGGATAGGGGAGAGAATCGGAAAAGTGGGAAAACTCACGAGACAGTTTTAATAGATAAAGCAAAAGCCGCACATGCAAGCAAAGCAAAACAAGGAATTTATTCATTGCTTCCCATCAGCAGGCAGGTGTTCAGCCATCTCCAGGAAAGCAGGGCTCCATCATGCGTAACTGTTACTTGGGAAGACAAATGCCATCACTACGAATGTCCCCCTGGTCCTTCTTCTCCCCCAGCTTTCTATGCTGAGCATGACGTCACATGGTATGGAATATCCCTTTGGTCAGCTGGGGTCAGCTGTCCCGGCTGTGTCTCCTCCCAAGTTCTTGTGCCCTCCCCAGCCTTCTCACTGGTGGGGCAGTGTGAGGAGCAGAAAAGGCCTTGACTGCTTAGCAGCAACTAAAGTATTAGTGTGCTATCAACATTATTCCCATCCCAAATCCAAAACGTAGCACTATACCAGCTGCTAGTAAGACAGTCAATTCCATCCCAGCTGAAACCATGACATTATGGTAATTACTCTGAAGAATTAGACATGACATTTCTGAAATTGAACACACTCCCCCCCCAAATTAGTGATAACTTGTGATTATTCTTTGTGATTCAATTTTCTATCTGGAAAATAGAAATAATTCCAGCTTTTCACCTGACTGTGATTTTTCAAAGTGAAAAACCATTTTATTGCATCAGTGAAATACCACCACAGTAAGTTCCATAAAATAGCCCACAAATAATTTATTCATTCTGTTTTCAGAGAAAGATTAGAACAATGTGTTCTAAATGAGATGTGGAACACATATTTGACAATGAAGAGAAAGTAAATGATTCAACAGCTGCTTATCAGTTGACAGTGTATGGAGTTGCGTACTGATTGAGACAGCAGCCCTGCAGAAACAACTTTATTATATGTTCCTGAGCATGCTGTCTTATGATACAGACCACAAAAGGTTTGATTTACAAGAGCTATCTTGGCGTTTCCCACTTTATTAGTATTAGCTTTGCAGCCAAATAACATTCTCTTCTTATACACGTTTTAGTCATAGATAAATCATTGAGTCGGGACTCAGGTTACATGCGTTCTTTTCTGGTACCTGCTGCTGGTCTGCTGAGAGCTCCTGGGAAATGAATTCTTTCTCTACATTTTCCTTTGTATAAAATAGGAATATAGGACCTTTTCTCCAAATCACTGAAAAAAAAAAAAAAGGGACAGAATTTCAGCAAACACTGAATTTGTGCTTTGTTTTTTTTGTGCAGACTATCGAGAATGACTTAGTTCTTGTCCAGATATTTTAAAACTCTATTTATTGCAATAAAATTTGATCTTGTTAATGAAAAACAGGGTTTGTTTAAAAACGGCTTTTTATTATAGCAAATGTAGCTCCCCAGAACTGCTTTATGTTAATCCGGATTCCTCTCCCCTTCCAGATTCAATAGGAAGCTATTTCTTTACTCACCCACCTTTGTGCAGCTAGACAGTCAGGCTACTGATTTATCCCTCAGTTATGCTCACATTTGTGAGCAGCAGTGGTAACTGCAGCAGAGAAGGCTATTTCTTAGACTTTTGAACACATATTCTTGGGTTTTATGTAAGTATTATTTTAATAAATGTTCTGTCAATAATTTAACGTAGTTCAAAAGTAATTGTGTTTGATATATTAATACTAAATACTTGTTTGCTGGGAAATAAATAAACCTCTTTTTGAGAACAACTCTTACCTTATCACCCAATATAGGTTTGCAGTGTTGTGCATAGCATAGTAAACAGTGGAGTGAGTGCTGCTATTTGGAACTGATTTAATAGATAACCCAGAATTTCAAGGAGGCATAGACAAACAATGTGATAGTCAGGAGTAGGAATTGCCTTGAGGAACAGGATTTACAGGATTATAGGGAAGTCTCAATGGGCTTAATGCTACACACACCTATCAACTGGAAGTTTGCTTCTGTAGAGGAATCAGTTAAAAATAGACTTGGGATTTGCCTCAGTGGAAACCCATGCTACCACTGAATATTCTAGTGTAAAATTAATGTATCCAAGAACTTCATACAAATAGTGTCTGGCTCGTAAAGATGGAGGACAGCACAGTCTTATTCCTCTCCTATATGAAAGCTTGTTTTGTGTATAAAGACAAATGTTTGCTTGTCAATACCACTATATGTTTAATATGTGAAATGCTGGAACTAAATTTAAGGAAAGGGCAATCGGTTCATTTCTTTACAAGCCTAGAAGAAATCTGTAATTTTGGAAAGACTTTGCTCTCCAAGAAGGCAGAGTACATGGTTAAATCTCATTCACCTGAAAATCAGTCCCAATTGGCTTAGTTAAATTGCTGTATGTACACATGCCATTTGCAGAAACTGCTGAACCAGCTTTGTGCTTTTGCTGCATTTCGTTGTCAAAAGGAGCCAAACCTTTTTCTTGTGGCTTCTGTGTATGTTACACTTGTTATAACCTTACCTCATGCTGTATGCTTTGTACAAGAACCTGATTGTCTTGGCTTTTTCCATTCTTTGCTTCATTAATGCTCTCCCTATCCAGATGTTTTGGGTATGTATACAAGCTTGCAAATTACTTTTCCTGCTGTTTTGTGTTCCGTGCTTTATTGTACCTCACAGAACCACCGTGTGTTTCTCATAACTGGCTCACTGATAGACAAAAGCCAATCCTCTACTGTATTGCTAAGTATTTCTTTTAGAAAATCTTGCTGGTTTTCCTTATTTATTTTCAAGTAATTCTAAAAATAAAGTTGAAATTGACAAGTAAACGCTAAAGATTAGGTTTTCCACTGTACATTTCTAAGGTATGTGCACCTAATCTGCGTATTCTAACACAGACATGTGAATGCTGATGTAAAATATGTCATTTTCTGTATGGTAAGTCGATTGCAGTCAAATGGCTGTGAAGCTTTTTATTTGCTTTGTACATGCATATGCAGCAACCTGTCAGACATTACCTGCACCCAATTTGCATGTGCAATTGAGTGCCTACCTTTGCAAAGTTGTCTGTAGGAAAACGTATAGAGCTCCCGTTCACATCATTAGGTTGATATCCCAGAGTTTTGTTTTCTGAAAATGAAACATAAATGCTTGAAGAAAAAGTATTGGAAATACTTTCAAATTTCAGCCTTGTGTTTTTGTTTTCTTGATATCTGTGTGAATAGCCAGTTGAATGCTTGAAACTATGGTAACAATTTATTTTATATATATACATTATATATGAGAGATATAAATAATTTTATGTATATATATTATACATTATATATATGATAATGTTATTATGTATTCTCCACGTTTGGTAATTTAATGACAGTTGTTGTTTATGATGAGTTTTAAGTAAATGCTTCCCTGACTATAAATTAAAAAGAGACTTAAAAGAATGCTAGCTAAGCCTCATAAAAATCCTCCCCTACTTACAGAGGCCATGGAACAGGAATGTAAAGTTGGGATTTGACCAAAAGTGTATTTCCATTCCAAAGTCTCAAGGATCTAATATAGTTCAAAGAGAACAAAAAAGGTGTTCGATGTGTTATGGAAAATCCTGATTGTGCCTTTATCAAGATAGCTGGGACAAATGTCCAAAACTCTGGCTTGCAGGCATTAAATCCTCAAATAGGGTAAAGAAATCTGCTAAACTTGAAGCTGCCTTGAACCAGAATGCTGTAATATAGCAGCCAAGAGCTTTTGGGTTATCATGAGAATGTGGCTACACACCTTTTTACACACAGATGGGGAAAGAGTGGCATGAAGATCCCGAACCTGTTGTAATTTATCAGCCTCACGTGTCTTAAGATGCTCTTTTATCCTGCTGGCCCACCCTTGATTTTGTTAACATCTAAGGTCAGAGTCTCTCTAATGAATTTTCCAGGTAGTTCTGCCTTAGAAGTTTGGTACTAACTTTCCAATATTCTAACTTACGAATACTTTTTTGATGTAGTATTAGCAAAGTATTTTAATGAAACTTCCTAAGTGCTTCCAAAGAACATAAGGAGAAAAAAAAATAATTCTTGATTTCTGTAAATTAGAGATAGCTCTCAGCAACGTGTCACTATATTTTGTCATGGTACTGCACTGAAATGCATATGATTGATAACTATCTTGAAACAAAGCATGTGCTATAAAAAACCAATATAGCAATGTGTTAGAATAATTTTTGAAGGTCACAGATATCTGTCTAATAACTAAGACACCTGGATAGGTGAATTAAGTATTTTTAGCAAGTTAGCCATTTGCTTAAGAATACAGTTTGCTTCCCTTAAAATTATTCACACCTGTAGGTTGAATTGATCCAGTATTTTTTCTTTCTCCTAGGCTCATGGAACTGATAAAAAATTGGCATCTGTGTCCTCATTTTATCCAAGACTAAGGGTTTGGGTTGTTCAGCCAGAATGCCAAGAAATCTGGGTTCATTTCTGCTCTCTGCTAAAAGAGGCATGAACTCATAATTTCCATTGCCATGACAGGCCTATGATCACCTTTATGATGGTTGTCAGTCGGTCCTGCTGAGTCTTACGTGCTTTGAATAATAATTAAACTTTCCCTGGAGAAAAAACTGGAATCCACGTGTTTTTCCTCCCACTCTAAGCATCAGGCGACAGAGTCAGTATCTCTCCCACTCAGTGAATACGCAAATGTTTTGCGAGTGGCACACCATCAGAAGGAGGAGTTGAATAGCCAGTAATGGAGTGGTTCCACATCCTATCCGTGAGAAAGGCTGAGCATTTTTATTTATGTTTGTTCTGAATAAAACAACGAACCTAGGGGAACGCTTACTTAGTGTCTGTGTATGGACCGGAGCTGTAAAAGCCTATGGGCTGCGCTGAGTAATGAGGCATGGTGAAGAAATACCCAAGTTAGTGCCAGCCTGACGCGACGATATCCGTTATGAACTATGCAGAGACACTTGCTTGGTCCCCTGGGCAAAATAAATGTTAGACTGCTTCTTTGCCCAACCTTACTATCCCAATTACTTGCTAACAGAGCGTAGAGGAGCTTAATGATGGATGCAGAGCTGTGCTGCTGCATGGCACATGGAGTGGCCGCCGTTCTACCTGACACAGTTGTCTCAGTGCAGCTCTCCCCTGTGCAGCGCTTATCCACTCGTGTTTCTGCTGCAATCCACTGATTTCAAGCTTTTCTATTCATAGGCCATTAAAATTTACTTCCAGTTTAAACCTGGCATAAGAAGCATCGTTCCATGAATGCTATTGTTTTGCTAGCCCAGAGAAATAGGGGAGGAAGTAGACATTTTCATGTGCTGTTTAGTATTTTTAAATGACGCTATCTGTTTTATATTTTCACATAATTACAGTATTGCATTTCAGGAGACGTTAGTCCATTATAAATAGATCTTGGTCATGTTGAGGTTTCCAAACATCCCATCGTATCTGTAAATACCACTGGGATGTGTGTGTGCAGTCAAGGCCATCTGAATTCTGTCTACCTGGCGCCTCAGCAGGCAGAAAGAGGAAAACCCTGTTTTCCCGCAGCCCCTCACCGCACAGCTCCCCACCAGCGGAGCCCGGGCGGCAGCGCCAGGCGGAGCAGCAGACGTGCTCCGCTCCTTTCTGCCTTATCCCGCGCAGGAGCCCCATCTGTTAGGCATGAGTAACACATGCAGCCTCTTTCCCTGGAAAATATTGTCAACCGTCCACTCCCACCCTCCCCTTTTTATGTAACAAGCTAGTGGCTAAGGCATTTGGTGGAGACCAGTGAAATGTAAGTATATTCACAAAACTACATTTATGTTAGAAATTTGATTAAAACACCTGTAATCCAGGTATCTTCTGGCCCATTGCCTGAGGACTAAGCTAGAGCATTTATTCCTTACTTGCTTATCTTCCTCTCCAAGACTTTTCCCTTCTCAGCTGGGTAGGCTGGAGGGGAGGCTCAGAGGCTTCTGCTCCCCAGCACGGGAACTGGTGAGGGGTGGGACACCTAATCCTGCTTGGAGACCACGATGCTGAACCTCCCTGGCTGGGGAGGGGATGGAGCCAGCTGTCCTCTGCCCCTGCGGTTAGCTCCCTGCCGCCCCAGAGCAGCCTTGGTGCTCCAGGGGAGGAAAGGGTAAGATGAGAAGAAAGAGGCCAAGCACTTATATACATGTAGGGTTTCTTACGGGCTTGCTCCAGACTGCTCACACGCCATGTAGCTTTCTGGATCACCTTCAGTAGCATCTTGGTCTCTCCTCTTTGTATACAGCGAGCACAGGCAACTAATGTAGTCTAGGAACGCCTGCTGTGGCCAAGTACCTGCATTCTGGTTAGTGTCATACCTGATGTAGACACTTCTGTGGTGATTTTGCCCACAGTACAAGCATGCGCATACGCACACAGGCTCACAAATTAAAATTTAAAATTTGAATTCTGTCAGTCAAGCTCATAATTTACTTCTTAATCAAGAGGTGTGTGGGCACACCTCAATAGTCATCACTTCCTTTTTGTTTTTCTTTTTTCATTTTCTTGGATTTCAGATATGACCTTTATCTATTGCTCAGCTGTTTTTTTGGTGCAATACTTTCTATGTGCTTTTAAGGCACTGGAGATAGATAGCACGTTTGTTTCTAATGCCTTTGTTTTGGAATTCCTGAGACTGCCTTAAACTTCTCATTTCTTTAATTATGTTCATGTAATTTAGTGATTAATTATTTTGAAGTAAGTGTGCTTGTATAAAAGAATTAGCATAAGGAAAATCACGGCTACTGATTTCTGTTCTCCTTAATTTATAAATTTATTTGAAAGCCATTTGTGCAAGGTGTTGCTAATCATTTTTATATGACATGCATTGACATAGGTATGTTCTTTTCATGCTATGCATCTGTAATATCGGAAGCTCTGTTTAGAAAAAGAAAACACTTCGTCTCTGTGGCTGTTGCAGTCCAAGTAATAATTTACAAATCTGTTTCTATGAACAAAACAGTGCCCCCAATAGTAGGATATTAAAGTCATACTGTATTCAGCTGACAATATGTGAATGTCACTGTTCCTGGTGAAGATCAAAAACCTCTGCTGCGTATAACCAATATTTTATGGTTTCTAATTTGGCCTTTGCGGGCCAGAAGCATGTGCATTTTGCATCGCAGCCCCATCATGAAACTGCTGTCTCCTCAGGGTCTTCCTAAAATGTAGTGCTGATGTAGCCACTGCTCTGTCATGTTGGGTGTCCCCGTGACTTCTGGCTGCTATGGATGCTTTCTGCCCAGGTTTGAAGGAGGGTTGCGTTGCTCCGACTGTGTAGAGTAGAGAATGCTCTTTTAGCATGGCATTGTCTAAGTGACCCTAAATTCCACCATAGTTCATCTTGTTATTAGTGAATTGACATAGATGCAATGCAGCATTGCTGTGGTTTTGCCATTACTTTAAGTGAGATTATTGTAATGAACTGTTAAAGATTTTTGCTTGAAATTCACTTGTAAGGACCAACTGGTGTAAAGAATATTTGTCTGCCCTATAATGGGATGAGCCATTTACTTGTGCTCTCATTGCACTGAATTTCTATTCATTTCAGTGTACAGTAGGGATGCTTGGAATTAACATATGTGAGTAAGTTTAAATGTGCGATATTTAAAGTTGGCTGGGAGATGTGTACTTCTTGTTTCTTAGAGTTGACCCCCCTATCGTATGGAATAAATAGTTGAGTGCTCCTGTCATTTAAAATATGTTCTTTTTCTGATTACCGAGGAGGCCATATCAAATAGATTGTAAAGGCCACTTTAAAATTTGATAGCTTATTTCTGCTTTTGACTGTTGTAGTTGGGCTGCCAGCATTTCATGATGATTGTCACAGTAGATCTAATTATGTTTATGCCTTTCATTATGATTGGCAAATATAATTTATTGGAGTTAACTGTTATAGCCTCACTGTTATGCCTCTTCAGTACATCAGAAGGGACATTATTATAAATAGATGATATACACGGAGGTGGGAAGATTGCTAAGCTATTACTGTGCTGCTTTGAAGATACCGCACTGTCATTGTTCTCAGCTGCCTATTTTAACTACCAGTGACATCTGTGTTGCTATCCCCACATGACATTGAGGGATCTTTGCTTACTTCGGTCAAAAGTCTGAGAGAAAATTTGTGTTGGGAAAGAATCTTTACAGGTATAGAATTTATTTTTTGAGGCATGTTGCTACATAAAGATGAAAGCCAAAGCTGCAGCAGTAGATAAAGCCTTTTCATCTAGTAAGAGAAGCTACTATTATTTAAGTAATTGCAACAATCTTACGTGTAGTATAAGGTTAGAATACAAGGAAGATTTCAAGCAAAATGCAGGCTTTTCCAGAAGCCAAAGAAGTACTCTGAGGGATGGGAGATCAGGACCTGTTCAGCAATCTCTGTGGCATTTTTTCCATCCATTCTTGACTGGAGAGGTAGAGGCACAACATACTAGTTCATCAACTGTGCAGCGTAGTTCCTTGAACTTTTCTCCTATACCCAAGTTAAGAAAAATAAATACTGAAATACTTTTTAATTGATGGAAAAGATATCTCTCTGTCTTTGGACTCAGGTGGAAACTATTGGTTCATAGGACCGAAGTTACCTGCAGTAATTGCCCTGGGTATGTTTCACAATAGAAGATACCCTGAGGCATACTCTGCCCTGGCAAAGGGTTGTTTCAAAGAGTATAGCAGGAAATGCAGTTCACAGAGATGTATTCTATGCTGGCAGAAAAGTGCTTCCAGCAGTGTAGCAAATACTGCTTCCCCAGACAAAATTTTGATACACTAGCAGAAAGACAGATTTTGCTGGTTATAAATTGTCTTGAACAAGGGGTTTTAGCAGTCTGGAATGGTCTTAAAATGATACATTAACTGATATTGTTATTCTGACTGAAGTGTTGAGCCTGGTTTGAAATTGCAGGAAAGCAATCCAAACTCATCATCAGAACAGTATGACAAATTATCTCCGATATGTTTATTCTAGTTGTCATTTGGACTTAAATTAGGAATAGACTATTGACTCTCTTCTACTAAATCACTGAGACAATGGAATTCAGTCATTCCAACAATATCTCTATGTAACGAAGTTGCAGAAAATGTAATCATGAATGTGCCAAGAAGCATCAGAAGTTGTCTTCAAAAATGTGGTCCTAATTCAGACAGCAGCTGGGCCATAGTGCTTTTATTGACAAGCAGGAAAGCATGCACTTTCCATACCAGCACGCCGTGCACATCTCACAATGTTCTCTGCTGTAAAAGACTGCTTGGTCTGTACAAAGCCAAAATTGAAGATAACTACACACAGATGGAGGTGATCTCTAATAGATCCAAACCAATGTCAACCTCCTCCAATAGAGAGCATCATATATAGATTTTCTGGCGGCCACTTAAGATGTTACTTCATTTATAAAATGATTCTAGTAGTCACCTAGTGATTTGGAATCCAAAGACTTTGAGCTAAATGGAGACTAGCTGGGATGCTCTGCTCTGTCTTGGAAATTTTGCAGCCTTATGGTACCAAATTTATTTCTCTTGAAAGAGACCATTTGCTATAGAAAACTCTCTCTAGCCAGATCAGGTAGGCTGTGTTTTCAAGCAAACATAACGCTTGTGCCAGCATAATAGATAAAATGCTGGTGGTGTAATTTCAAGAAACGCTCTAATAAATCAGGTTTTGCTACCTCTTGTTCACATTTAAGTTTCTGTTGGTTATCTTCTAATATTTACTTTGAATGGGCTAGATATCTAATCTGGCTTGGGTTCATGGAGTGTGCAACAACCTTTAAAGGGAAACCTATATGAATTACAGTCTTGTCTGGCTCTGTAACTTTCTTTATAGACTTGCACAAATCACCCAACTTCTGTAATTTCTCTGTGAAGTCAGCCTATAGCAAGATTTGAGCAGGAAAATGTGATTCCATTTCAAGGATGATTTTGCTATAATAAGATTTAGTTTTGTTTCATTTGGGAATGAAGACAGTTTCTATACCACTTGTGAAAGCGGAAGCAGTCCATCTGTCTTGGAGAGGTTTGCCCTGGAAACTACTGCTGAGGAGCTGGCAGCATGAGTTACCAGAAGACAAAATGATTTTTTCTGGGACAGTCACCTTTCCAGAACTCCTGGAGTTGTGAGGAGGATACCATAGCATTATTTGGATTATTGAATTATTATTTTTTTTTAAATGCTTTACACATAGTAATCAAGCTTTTAACATGGTACCATGTTGAGGCCAGTATATGAAGGAAACTCTATTTTCCAGACCTTTTATAAGTTGAAGTAACTGGAGAAACAGGAGCTTCTCCTAATATAGACACCTCAGTATGTCTTAATGCATATCTTGGTCTCTCCACTTTGAGCAAATTGATTACTATGTAAGATTAAAGTCCGAGTTCAAATTATTTACATGTAGGGAATTAATGGCATAGTAAGATTACCGTGTGATGCAGCAGGCATTCTTACCCCTGGGTTTTTTTTGGTTACATACATGGACTGGGGTCTTGTAAGCAAGTGTCTCTCTATGCTGGGATTGGAGGAAGCAGTGGGGGTGGGAGATGCAGGCGGTGCTGCCTGCAAGGGCAACAAACTGGAAGCAAGATGCTCTCGTTAACGTTGCATTCATTTCCCTAGCGTGCCAGGGACGTGCACGGCTAACAATCTCTGCCAACCTGAGGAGGAGCAACACACCAGTCTACAACATTTTTACATTTCTTAAAACTAATTGCCTTTTAATATTTTCCTAAGTCTAATTTTCTCCTTATCTGCAGCTGAAGTTCAAAGTGAAATTGAACGGATTTTTGAATTAGCAAGGACACTGCAGTTGGTAGTGCTTGATGCCGATACCATTAACCACCCAGCTCAACTAAGCAAAACCTCTCTGGCTCCCATTATAGTATACGTAAAGATTTCTTCTCCTAAGGTAAATATTTTACTGATATTCATGCATTTTTCCCTCCTTTTTTTGGTCTTCAATGCAGATAATCACGTCGTCATTAAAGTTCAGTGCTATATATTGTTATTGCTTTCTTTTGGATGGTGAAATACTATTAATTAAAAACGTATCTTAGCTCTGGTGTTACCAAAACCCATTTTGGAAAAGATGCTGTAGCTCCAATGGTTTTTTAAATTGGGATTGTGCTTTTAGTATCAGTCATGTAAGTAATGCTAGCAGTTTGTTAAATCAAAATAATACAGAAATTAAAGAAAGATTTTCACATAATGAATATCAGACTGATCGATAAACTTTAACATCTCCTGGTAATGTGCTTTTTCATTCTATGAAAAAACCTGCACAGACCTTGTGAAGAGGTATTTGAAAGAGAAGAAGGAATTATGGAAAAAGAACTCATGAGAACAATTAAAGAATTTCAACTTAGAAGCAAATAAAACCAGAAGCAGCAGAGGAAAATAGGAGGGGAACTTTTTAGTGCTCGTAAGAGGAAAGGAGGTGTTGGGAAGTAAATGAAAATTAGCTTGTTCTGGGTGTAAACAGCATGGGAAATGCTCCTGAAGCCAGCAAATGAAGAATTTGATCTGCTCAAGTGGACAGTTAAAAGTGTAAACATTTTAAGTGATTATATATGTACATTAAGTCCAAACCTGTTCACTTTTATTAATGTCTTATTTTTTACAGGTTTTACAGAGGTTAATAAAGTCTCGAGGGAAATCTCAGGCCAAACACCTTAATGTTCAGATGGTGGCAGCTGATAAACTGGCACAGTGTCCTCCCGTGAGTTACTGTTAATTTATGTCTGGTCTTTGAAAGGTGCCTTTCCTTTGAAGCACGAGGTTAATTACATAATTTCTGGGAATGTTTGCCCTCTTCTGGCCATATTTCACTATTGCTTTTCTGCAGAACATCTGAGGTCTCAGGGCTCTGCACAAGGGTGCAGGGCAAACCAGTCCTAGTCACAGGCAGTTATTAGGGTGTGTGCTGTTACTGCTCAAACAAGCTGAGCGTTTGTTTTACTTGATAAATCTTTTGGGGTTAGTGATCTAAAAATGAACCCTCTTAGCGACTGTGCTTTATCTCTGGCAGTTTAAGTTTAGGCTGGTGGTTTGTGTAGCTCCCCTTGGGAATATGTCACCACAGCCCATCGCTGTTGAAGTTCTTGGTCACAGTTGTGGAGTACTGCACAGCTGAGAGTTCTGCAGTTATTCTGTTGATGGGCACTGAAGCAAATTCTTTCAACTTCCACCCATAAAGTGGAGATGATGAGACCCCAGGTGTGTTTTAAACATGGCAAGCATTATTGCCTGCATACTCGACTGTCAAGAGTATGGGTAAGAGGCCAGAAGATGAAGGTTCGGTTCAGTTGCAGATATGGGAATTTGCTTTAGTTACAGAGCTGAGTGAGGGGGATATTTTCATCATTTAAGTTCAGGCATCTCAGTTAAGAGACTAGTCTCCTCAGGTCCCCAAGAAATCAGTGCTAGAGACCTGCGTAGGCTCTCAAAGCTGCCTTCAGGAGGACTTCTGTCTCCCTGACCAGGGAGGGATCGGAGGAAACTCACCTCCTAACTTTAGATGCCTAAGATTAGACCATGTGACTAATCTCGTACCTAATATTCGTACAACACTTGGAAACTGGATGATCTGTATTACTTGTGTTTCTTACTGTTATTAGTTACTGGGTTTAGTTTGTCTTAGTTTTCTCTTAGTTATTCTAGATATAGGGAGTGAATCCCTTTTCTTGCTGTTCCATATTGTTCCAATAGCTAAAAACTTCAATATTTAGCTTTCATTCTGGATATTTGAGTTTTAAGATTTGTTCAAGTTGCCTCTTCCTGTCTTCATTGACTGTTTGTGCATTACTAAGCGGAAGTCAGGAGGACTTGCTTTAGCAAGTGTAACCTTAGTGCTAGTCATGATTGATGTCTTTCGTATCAATTGCATTAAAAAAAAAAAACCAAACAAATCCCAAAGGGTGAAATATCTTAACACAAGTATTATATATGTGGTTCATTTTTGATGAATGGCAAGTCTGGTCATCAATGTCTGTAGCTGATCTGCCTTTAGCTGGTGGTTATTCTCACTAAATCCTTTCCTTTATCAGGAAATGTTTGATGTAATTCTTGATGAGAACCAGCTTGAAGACGCTTGTGAGCACCTTGCTGACTATTTGGAAGCCTACTGGAAGGCCACACATCCACCCAGCAGCAATCCTCCTAACCAGCTTCTCACTCGCACACTTGCAACAGCCACTCTTCCTATTAGCCCAGGTCCAAATATTAATTTACAGGTACAGTTTTTATGCCATTTCTTTGCTGGTTTTTTTTTTTCTATCAACTTCTTTCTCTTCCAAAGCACAGTGGTAGTCTGATACTAGAATATGCTGAAT
>VUYV01000012.1:3729152-3769945 GCA_008711295.1 Anarhynchus alexandrinus | reverse complement strand
TGTGTTTTAAACATGGCAAGCATTATTGCCTGCATACTCGACTGTCAAGAGTATGGGTAAGAGGCCAGAAGATGAAGGTTCGGTTCAGTTGCAGATATGGGAATTTGCTTTAGTTACAGAGCTGAGTGAGGGGGATATTTTCATCATTTAAGTTCAGGCATCTCAGTTAAGAGACTAGTCTCCTCAGGTCCCCAAGAAATCAGTGCTAGAGACCTGCGTAGGCTCTCAAAGCTGCCTTCAGGAGGACTTCTGTCTCCCTGACCAGGGAGGGATCGGAGGAAACTCACCTCCTAACTTTAGATGCCTAAGATTAGACCATGTGACTAATCTCGTACCTAATATTCGTACAACACTTGGAAACTGGATGATCTGTATTACTTGTGTTTCTTACTGTTATTAGTTACTGGGTTTAGTTTGTCTTAGTTTTCTCTTAGTTATTCTAGATATAGGGAGTGAATCCCTTTTCTTGCTGTTCCATATTGTTCCAATAGCTAAAAACTTCAATATTTAGCTTTCATTCTGGATATTTGAGTTTTAAGATTTGTTCAAGTTGCCTCTTCCTGTCTTCATTGACTGTTTGTGCATTACTAAGTGGAAGTCAGGAGCACTTGCTTTAGCAAGTGTAACCTTAGTGCTAGTCATGATTGCTGTCTTTCGTATCAATTGCATTAAAAAAAGAAAAACAAACCAAAAAAGGGTGAAATATCTTAACACAAGTATTATATATGTGGTTCATTTTTGATGAATGGCAAGTCTGGTCATCAATGTCTGTAGCTGATCTGCCTTTAGCTGGTGGTTATTCTCACTAAATCCTTTCCTTTATCAGGAAATGTTTGATGTAATTCTTGATGAGAACCAGCTTGAAGACGCTTGTGAGCACCTTGCTGACTATTTGGAAGCCTACTGGAAGGCCACACATCCACCCAGCAGCAATCCTCCTAACCAGCTTCTCACTCGCACACTTGCAACAGCCACTCTTCCTATTAGCCCAGGTCCAAATATTAATTTACAGGTACAGTTTTTATGCCATTTCTTTGCTGGTTTTTTTTTTTCTATCAACTTCTTTCTCTTCCAAAGCACAGTGGTAGTCTGATACTAGAATATGCTGAATATATCTTACCATTGTTGATAGAGTAAGAGCTTTTTCAGTAGACATTCACCCATTTTCAGTATAAAAAGTAAATACAGGCAGAGTATTGTCATGGCTATTGTATTCACAGTAGCATGTGTTTGCATATTGACTAGGGGGCTGGTTTTGATTCCAAGGACTAAGCCAGCCTGACTGAAAACATATGGTGGTGTGAAGTGGAATACTTAAGATTTCATTGTGCCCAGGACACCACTGTGCCAGTAATATGTGTACCAGCCACAAGCATTTTTATAGCTGGCCATATGTAATCCAATCGGAGGAATAAAACTGGGCTAGTCCTGTGCACGTTACAGCCTCTGGTAACTCCCTGACTGATGGGCACAGTACCGCTAATAGGCAAATCCCAACCCCAGGGGCCCTGCATGACAAATTGGGTTATGTGCAGAGCAGATCCACAAATGTTGGAGGGAATCTGTTCCTATCCTCCCGCAGGCCATAGAGTCGTAGAGGTTGAGAACGACTGACTGTATTAGTGAAGTCTCAAGGTCAAAGTGGCCCGACCAGTGTTTCCTTTGTTCTTTTATTCATTGGCCATTGCCGTGAAAAGTATATACTTCCTTCAAGCCAAACTCTTACGTAAAACCTGAGTCCCGCTGCACATTGTGCAGAAAGACCTTGAGAGGCAGTATGTTCTGAACAGCGAGGGTACTGTCTAGCGAGCTGGGAAAAACAGGCTTTATTCCCACCAACGCACTGTCCCGCCTCTTGACTTTGGGCATATTGTGTCCTCTCGTTTCTCCTTCAACTTCTGCTTTGTATAATTGTATTAAGCTTCTCAGCATAAGGAGATACTCTTCTTTGTATACGTGTTGCGTGGCAGGAAATGAGGTCTTTAAAGACGCTACTTCATTTTAAATAGTGAGTGACACCTTGAGGCTGAAAAAATCACAGTGGGGCTTAAATAACATCTGTCCCAGTTCAAATAATGGCTTACTACATCTAAATTTCTACCTAAGTTCCATATAGGCCCATAAGTTACATACTTATGTCAGTTAGAATTCATAACTTTGGCTAAGAAAAATGCCTCTTTAGAAAATAAAATTAAAAAAAAAATATCTGCACCCAAATTAAAATGCCAAAGATTTGCTTTTTGGTTTTATGGTCTTGCAAAACAATTTTTTGTCCCAAAGAATTTATTTCCCATTAGAAGACCGCAGACTTGACAGGTTTGCTCTTTAACAAGAACAGTTGCTTCAGCCGCCTTGCAGGATATCGCCTTCTTTTGCTTTCAAAAGCAGTTGCAGGAAAAGAGACTATAAGCTATAGCTCATTTCTGCCTTTTTTTCTGTCCTCAGAGCTGAAACACCCTGAAAAAGTTGTGAGCTGCAAGAATTTCTGAGTATGAAATTCAGTATTGTTGTGTGCAGACTTGCTAGATAAACTTCCTTTGCTTTGTAGACGTGTTTATTATTTTGCTCAAGTTTTTTTATGCCTTTCGGGTGTGGATTGATAGTTCACTTACTCATTTTATTAACCACATTCTCTGGAGGAACTATACAGAGTTTTAATAACACTTCTCTGAATGTCGTGCTATCTCCTTACAAATTAACATCTTTTTATTTTAAGGACTGAAAATGAGAATGTATTTGCAGTTTCACAGTTTGTTTGTAGGTCTACTAATCCAAAAGTCCTTTATGGAACACAGAACTTCTATGTTCCTTTTGTTTCACTTTCCCATGGTACGTTTTCAGCTGACATCTCAAACCTGAGCCTGTCACCATCTTGGAATAGAGTGGCTTTATTTTCTAATCACGGTGGCTGCACCCATTCTCTCAAAAGCATTAAGATCCTCTACTTGGAGAATTTAAAGTCTATGTCTCTGCCATTTTTGTGGACTTCTCTGCAGAGATAAACCATACCACCGGCCGTTTGGCCTGGAGGCACCACATCCGCACTGCAAAGCATTTGAGTCATTGTCCCCTGGGTCCAGTGCAGCACCCCTTTGCCATGACATGTAATTGGCTTCTGTGGTTTTTCGGTCCCGGGTGTACATTGTAATGAGAGATTTGTGTTGCCAGCTGCCAGAGTGGTATTTTTATAGCATGATGCTGACGGTGTGTGTTGCATGGGGCGAGGTGCTTGAAGGTGTGAGGCCTCCTGGGACTGTCTAAAATTAAGTCGGTGAAGACCATATACTTCCTGACTATCTGATGGAGAGCTTTGGAGCAAACTGTCCTGACAACTGTTCTCAGGTTTCCTCTTGTAGGGAAATAGTTGGCCAATTCCAAAAAGAAGACTGGAGCAGATGCATATGGTGTAGGTGACCAGGATGGAAATAGGGAGCAAGCCAAATTGACTGTGGACACAGACTACTCTCTCTCCTCTTTCAGCACTGCTGAAACTTCTTTCCAAGAACCCTTACTTCTTTGAAATTACAGCCTGAATAATGAAATGGGCTGATCTCAAACTTTCTCCATTTTAGGCAAAAAACCTTGTGAAGTTGGGCCATAAAATTCCTAGACTGTGGAATCTAATCCAATTCAAAGCCCTAATTTAGTTATGAACCACAAGCCAGATCTGAATCCAGATTCAAACATTACCTGCTCAGTGTCCCTCTAATATATAGGGAAAGTTACTGTCAATGAATTTGCCCATAAATCCCAGTAGCCTAACACTGTTCTGAAATTGCAGGTCTTGGTTCTAAATTTATTGATCGTGCTCCTCCACATGCACTTGTCATAGCAGAGAAGATGCATCTGAGTTTGTAAAAGTAGCATTCCTTTCAAAGCTGGTTCAAATTTTGCGTTTATTCTCAAACCACAGCAATGACAGATTTTATTAGTCACGATTATATATATAGGTACATACATATTTGGCATTTGACCATATGAGAATTAAAGGGTTTCACGCGTGTACCCGGTTTACGTGCCTTAAAAACAGTCATGGTTGTGACCTATTAAAAATGTGTTTACACATCCAAAACTGCTTTCAACTCTTTAGCTTTTCACTTGATTCCATTTATAATTCACCTCCGTTGAGTCATTTCTGTTCACCTTGAACACATCTATTCATGTTTACAATTACTACATTCCTTTTCTGGCAAATCAGAATCATCCTGAGAATCATAAAAGCAAGAACAAAAAAGAAATTCGACCGCCGTTTCTGTTACCTTGTACTCATCTATACCATTTGTTTCCAATTAGGAACACATGGAGCAACCCGGCTCGTCGCTGGGAAGTTTAGCGAACAAAATGTTGTCTTAGAAAATGACGATTTGTCAATTTTATCAAATTGCTGATTTGAAGCATGTTGCTTTTTAGAAGTTTCTGATAAAATACAGATTTGTTCCTGTCCAATTTCCTGTCATTTTCCTTTTTGGGTTGCTAGGAAACCCACCTGCCAGGATCTGTAGCTGAAGGACAAAATTTCCTGCTTCCCCTAGCTCTTTTCCACAACATAGAAAGACTGCAAGAAGATATGTCCGTGAGCTGCCCTGGAGGCAAGCCTTATTTTTAGACAACTCTGAACATAGGAGGGCAAACTTTAGACTAACTTTGATAAATTCAGAACAGTCTCACAAACAAATGCCTGTATAACTCTGTTAAAACCTACCTTAATTTTGTGCCAGTAGAGGTGATTTTGTCTTGACGTTCTTCACCTCATGTGAGAAGGATAATTCAATTTCACCATAAACTATTTCTTAAAATTTTGCAATTAAGCTTGAAAAATCTTTGGCTGTGGTTTGGGAATAAAAGCACGTTAATGTAATGAAACCCCCAAATGAGTTAAATAATGCCACTTGTTCGTTTTGCAGTGATTTCAAAGCATTATGCTGGTGAAGAGTAGGTTTGATATTACCTGGTAATTTTTATTTCAGTCTTTTAATAGTAGTGGTGTGTTAGGAAATTTTTTAGGTGATAATATCGCTCTCCTCCTGCTTTCCTTGGCAATGGTCTGTATTCTTCAGCTCTTAAAATTATGAGGTCAAAGTTTAATTTTTCATTACCATGAAGAAATCAAATTATTGCTGAGAAAACCAGAAGGTCAGTGATACTATTAGTATCATAATACAAACTTTATTCATACCAGATTCAATTGCATTTTTTTTCTTTAAAAAAAAGCTACTCTAAAAGAGCCAAGGTTTTGTACTTTGGTTCTCTGCTGGAATCCACCTCCTCAGTCCTCTAAAATCACTTTCCTATAATGGCTGTTTCCAAGCAGGCACCTATAAACTCTCAACTGATACCTGCCCTCTCCTGGCATGATATATCCTTTCCAATTTTTCTGCACTTTGTCCTGCTTCTGCATGCTTTCTTTTTGTCTGGAGTGTGGTAGGCAATTATTGCTAACTGGAATAGTCAGAAACATCACAGGAGATGAGAAAGTGTCACACAATAACCCAAGTGCCACTCTCCATTCTCTCCATTCTGATGAGAGTGAAAGGAATTGTTTGTATTATAATACTGAATTTTCAGTAAAAGTTGAATTCTAATGGTTTTTTTTCTAGCTTAGATTCAAAGTGGATTGTTGTGTACTTCAATTTTATTGGTTTCATGATACTTTGTAGTTGAATTTGGTATTGGGGAGGTTAAAAACGTTAAAAAACGTGTACTTCATGTACGTGAACTTACTGCTGGTTGTGATAGCAGGGATCTCAAGGAGACCAGAGGAATGACCATTCAGTCCCTGAATGCAGCGGTTCACAAATCGAAGAGGAAGCACGCGTTGAACCCATCAAGAAATCCCAGCATCGCTCTTCCTCAAGCCAACACCACAACCATCGCAGTGGTGTCAGAGGCCTTTCTAGGCAAGAAACTTTTGACTCGGAAACACAAGACAGCAGAGATTCGGCTTACGTAGAGCCAAAGGAGGACTACTCACACGAGCACGGTGACCACTATGATTCTCACAGGGATCACAATCACAGAGACGAGTCCCACGGGAGCAGTGATCACAGACATAGAGAATCAAGGCATCGCTCAAAGGAGAGGGACCGCGAGCAGGACCACAATGAATGCAACAAACAGCGCAGTCGTCATAAATCAAGGGACCAATATTGTGACAAGGATGGGGAAGTGATATCGAAAAAACGTAACGACGCAGGAGAATGGAACAGGGATGTTTACATCCGTCAGTAACTTTTGCCTCCGGCAGTCTTGTGTTTCTTTGAAGTCTTGTAACAATGCCCCTTGAAAATATCTTTGGGTTCTTCATTGCAGAACATATGGTATCCTTCTGTATGCTGATTTGTATTGCTGTTGCTTGCATAGCAATAGCATGAAATAGAATATTCATATACTTATTTTTCTGGTTAGTGCTATATGAATTAGCGTAGTACAACTGCAGAGCTCCTGATGTTGTACTATGCCATTTTTCAAGCTGTTTTTTGGTAGCTGCCACTTGAACAATATCTGTTGCCATCAAGGTGGTGTTAGTGTTTTTTAAAAAAAGGTACATTTGATGTTTAATAACTTCCCGTGTATTGAGCAAGCCAGAATCAGCACATAAAAAAAAAAATCTAAAATTTTTTGTCTGCTCTGATCTTTAATTTGTATGCACTTGATTTGCATATTGATTTAAGAGCCACTATCTGTTGCTTATACCTCTGGTGGACTCCATTTGAAGACAGAATTCAGTCTTGCCTTACAGCCAGGGGATCATAAAGTCAAAATCTATTTTCTATGTACTGGTACTGTGTACTGTATATACAGTTTATAAATGTTATTTCTGCAGACACCTTCTTACTATATAAGTTTGATCACACTGTTTTAGAGTCCTAATGCCAAGTCAGCAGATTTGCTTTTGAATTACTGGCAACTGGAACTAGCCTCATTTAGGAAATCTGTAACAGTGTTCAACCTAAATACTTTTTCTTCTGTAGCAGAAAGCTTATACTTACTGTAAATACGAATGAGTGCTTGAGATAAAGGGTCTAACTCTTATACCTTACACTGTCCTTGCAAACCCAATTTTGCATTTTAAATTTACGGGAAAGATAACGAACTTATCACTCTAAATTATTCTTCTCTGTATACAGGTCACAAAATTGCAACGGACGCAGCTTAATTTTTGTTCTATCGTCAGAGTAATAGAGCACACATGACAGAGGTGTGTATGTGCGTGGGTGGGGGGTGGATGGGCGTACGTGTGCACGTGCACGTGAGGCAGCGCAGCGTGAGAATCTGCTGAAGAAAACAAAGGTTACCCAAAAGCCCAACAAGCCTGTTTCTTCATTCTGTCTACTAATTTAAAAATCCGAATTGCAGTCAGGGAATACGAGGGAGTTTACCGACCCAGGTAATTGAGAAAGCATAAATCTGCTGGCTCTTCGTTGAGACTTCAGGAGAGTAAAACCAGGCAAATGTTACTGTGAGTGTTTCACTGGAAATGTAAAATCTTTGTGTTTTAGAGTATTTGTTTTAGTAAGAAAAGTTTACACAGCTTGTGGAGAGTTATTTTGTTGGAAAATAAATTTTTGTAGCTTCTCCACTTTTTCTACACTTGCCAATTCCTCTGCATTCCCACTTTGCAGCCAGCTCACTGTTTTTCCTTCACCTAAACTGTTGTGCTGCTGGTGAGAGCTTAGAAAAAGGACTGTGACAAAATACTCTGTTATGAGCTTGCTAGAGAAAACTGCATTGAAATCAAAGGGAGTGAACACTGTTTGTTTTGCATTGAACACCTGTTGCACTGGTAAGTGGGGGGAAATTCACTACTGTTTTTACTACAGGTTCCATACCCTTGACTAGTGTAAAAGCTGTTCTGCATCACAGCTAGTCTGTGATAGATAGGAACTGTATGAATGAAATACTTACTGTATTTCACTGTAAATAGCACACTATATAAAGATGTAGTGGGCTAATAATTAATTTAGCTGGAAGCTCTTTTTATTTATTACTTTAATTCTGGAAATATCAGCATTGCCTGATTTTGAATATCATTTTAGTGAAATGGATAAGATATATGGCAGGTGCACGTTTTCTCCAGTCTCCCGTTCCAGCATCCAAGCAATTCAGTTTAACTCCCTTATACTTTGTCCTCCCTCTCCCTCTTCTGCCCCTCTCCCTGATGCTTTATATGCATTTTTTGCAACAACATAAGAGTGCAAAATTCTGCTGTCAGGTATCTGGCCATTCCTCCCAGTGCTGCTGACTGTTGTGGTTATTCAAGGGTAGTATTTGGCTCAAAGGATGAACTGTGGGGAAGACAAGGAAAAGGGTATTTTTCTAGACATAAAATTTTCAGCATTTTTCTAAACAACACTAAAAGACTTTGTAGACAAAGGAAGCATAGGTAAGTAGACCTGTCGTATTACTAAATGGATATATAAGACTCTATAAACAGTGGCTTTTGATATGGGCGGATTTTCAAGGTATCAGGGGAAAAAGGCATTGAAAGACTTTGTTGTTTGAATCATATCAGATCACACGTAAATGGAAAGAGAAGGTATATTGTCTTGCTCTATATAGCCTGGCTTTAGCTATTTTTCCAACTTCAGTAAATGCTGTTGCTCCCTGCCACTATTACATGACAGCTATGTCCTCCAAGAAGTGATCTATGGATTCCACTTCAATACTTTGAATTTTTCTGTTGTTCTTCTCTTTTTTTTAACTTTTGCTCCAGAGACTCTATTTTCCACCTTTCTTAAAGTATTTTTTTAAGGAATGTTTGGCAGAATTTCAAAGCACTGAGTAGTGTATGAAAACCATGGAGTAGGTAGTCATGTATAGACAAATAAACAAGAAAATAAAGAGCATAGTCCAAGCCCTAGTATTAAGTATGGCCTATATATTGATTTATGGAATATAAATATCTTATCACAAAAAAGGCACGCCCAATCCAGCTAATGAAAAATCGTGTTTTGTATAGTACTACTAATTATGTACAGGCAACATACTAACACATGCAGTTCTTAGGCAGACTCACTCAGTAGGGTTTTCTGAGCCTTGCTAAGAGATTTTCCTTCAGTTACTGTTTTAAGAGTGACAAACAATTTGTAATGTGAGCTTGTACTACACATATTGCACAATACCACCTGCCTGCTGAGCACTACTTTGAAAAGCACTTTAACAGAATTATTTCAATAAGAAGCTTTAAAAATACTCCAACTGGAGGACATATCAAAGGTTATTGTGATGAAATGTCTTTGCAAAATTTTGCCAATAGAAAGTTTGATATTGTTGTTTGCATTAGGATACTAATGAGTTCATATTCCTGTATCTGGTTTCAGGAGCTTTGAATCTGAGGAATGGTAGAGGTCCCAGTGAGCTCCAGAGTCTTCTTATGTATGTGTGGTACAAAACAACCTGTAAAATTTCTATTCAAATGAGCTAAAAAGATGATAAAACCAGCGAGACAGAAGGAAAGGAAGGAAGATAAAATAGTTGTGATACATAGGTCTTGTCAGCTCTCGCTTTATATTTTTCTAAAGATTTCAGTATATGGAAGCAATGGGATGCATTTTAACATTTACATGTATATATGTTAGATGTTAACCTTATTTTTGTATGTCTTTTCAAATGAATACACATCAGTGCTGTTCAGCAGCCCGAGCCTATCCTTTATCAGTTGTTTAGTGTCACACACACATCATGGAAGAAAGAATTCTTGAGGAGGGACTGGAAGGAGGTGAGAGTAGCAGCCTCCAGACTTGTTAAGAGACAGGACAGTGGGGATGAATAAGTCAACAGGTTTGTGCACAAAGGCAGCATCAGTAGGAGTTAAGAGATGAAAGAAACTATTTTAAAAATCAATCCATAAATTACTGCCTAGAAATTAAAAAAATTACAGGTCCATAAAACCCTTTTCTAGAATACTCGTGAATTCATACTCTGTGTATGGCATCAAGAGTTCAGAATTTGAGAAGAGTTCTGCAATTTTTGCTTCGCAAGGTGTAAAATTAAATAGATAATAGTTTCTCCTAAGGATTTGGCCCTAATCAATGAAGACCGGTTTTAAAGCTACAATGAGCTTGAGTGGAGTACCTGTTTTCACAGAAATCTGTAAACTCTTAACCTATAGCCCTTATCATAAGTGGAGGATAAGGAAATGAAATCCCACTCGTCAAACCCTGAATAAGAGGAGAGACCTATTTTCACTTCTCTCTGCATATCTGGTTGCTCATCCTATAGATGCAGCTCCTGCCCAGCTCGAATACCCTGCCCCTCAATACTTACTGTCTTTTGGGATTTTGTTAGTAATATCAATAATTTTTAAGCTCCGTTGGTTTGTAAACTCATATTCACATTCTGTGACGACTGCAGAGGTTTTAATATGGTGCGTTATCATTCCCTTAGCTGGAATGCAGTGAGTGGTATGATTGCTTTTAATCAGTGTCTGTCCAAAGTAAAAAGGTTAGTGTAAACCACCTCTTGTGTTAGTTACTAAAGCCTCTTCAAGATTTATTTTGGTTTGTGGTTACATTTGACCTCGGACTGCTTTACACATCAGGCTGAAAGCTATTTCCCAAATGCTTTTGACTTTAATTCTATTCCCTCCATGAAAATAAAGCACATTGCAAAAAACTTTATTACATAGTCTAGAGGAAGAACAGAGAAATTATTTTTCAGAGTGTAATATAACATTTCTGGTGTATATTTACTTATATTTATTGCTTTATTGCAGATCTTTCACCAAAATTTTAGTTCTTCTATCATCTGTAAAATATGTGGATACCATTTTTATTGTGAATGTTTTTAATCAAATGTTATTCAATTGAATTTATTGCTTGGCAATTTGTCTATAATTTATTTCCCCACTTTTATATAACAAACTGTTACATATGAGCTTACAGTAGTTTTATAGACAGTTTCTTTTTATAACTTACCACCACCCTAGAGATGTGTTCCTACGCAGCCCCAAAAAAGATTCATATCAGATATAATAGAGATTAAGCTGGTTCTTCTAACTCATTCGTGTTGTCTTTTCTTACTTTATTCTTACCACTTTTATCTATCATACATACCTACTCTGCAATGAATTCTAGCGGTACAAAATTGGATTTGCTCATAAATTTTTTAGCTGTTAAAAATTAAACATAAAAAGAAGAGTCTTTATATTTTAAACTACCCACTCCAAAGTAATTTCTTATTGATCACCATCACCAGCCTCTTTCTTACTAAAATATTCCCTTTTCCTTAAAAAGCATATGAAATCCTATGATTTAAAAATTGGTGGACTCCATGACACTGAAAGCTGTATAATAATTTCATACTGTACTAGGCTGCCTATTTTAATATCTTTATATTGACCAAGATAAATATTTAGATTTGGCACTATTACTAATCACTATTTCTGCAAATAGCGAAAACTACTTTTCAGACTTTCTTAAAGACAGGATCTGATTGCATGCCTAATCTATCTATTTTGTAGGGTTAATCTTTCATTACAATGACAATAACTTTTTTCAATTTAATATATAAATATCTCATATATTATATATATATTGAATATATAAATATATTCAATTGTGCTTCAGCACAAGCATAATGAAGCATAATGATTCAGTGTGTAAAGCATCCTTATCAGGAAAGTAATCCTATTATATATTAAAAATATAAATACACCATACATCAAAATTGTGACAATGACAAAGTATTCCTGCTTGGAAAAGAAAAGAAAAAAAAGAAGGGCATTGATCCAACTTCAGTCATCTAATTTAGCCAAGCCTATAGTCAAAGAAAGGACACTGGGTCCTTCAAGGGATGATTTGGAGCATCTTAATTGAGTTTCTGTTCTGAACTGCCTGATGGAGAAGTCTCTCCATCTACCCCTCATTACCAACAGAGAGAGGAGCCTAGGGGAAAGAGCTGATGAGGCTTATTCCTTTAATATGCTAAGTGTTCTTTTAAGTCTAGCAGTTGACTTTTGCAGAAATAACTCTAGTAGTTAAAGTTCAGATTTCAGTAATTTTTGTCAGGTTAAGTCTAGTCTGCAATTACACTGGAATCAAATACAAGTCAGTTACTCCCCCCCCCCCCCCCCCCTGCCGCCCAATAAACTTGTCATATAAAATCAAGGGTGATCACCTTCTTGAAAAGCCTGTTTATCACTCAAAACTAAAGAAATTTGAGAAAGTCTCAACAAAACTTCCACTAAAAATTCAGAAATCTCAGTTATTTCAAATTCAGCATTGCACAAATCCTGTTACTGAAACTGGAGGCAAAGTTCCTTACTTTATATGCATACACAAATTTCAGTTTATAGTCTATGTGTGCTGATTAATGTTTACAGAATTTATATATTCTGCAAAAAGAAAATGCTTTTTTACTAGCACTGAGTTAAAGATTTCAACACGTACTTACAATAAAAGACTAATCCCTTTTGTTACCACGTAATTATTTCTAGCCATATTTAGACTAAAAAGACTGTAATTTATAGTCTGACTACTGATGAAACACAATGATCTTCTTTAGGCATGTTGTAGTTAATGGCAAGGAGTGACCAACAAAAGTAAACAAGTAGTAGACAAGAAGTCCATCCTCCTATCCTGCTAGGATAGGCCTTACAGAGGATGTACTAGTCAACCTTGGCAGAACAGAAGAAGGGACGTTTGTTTTATTTAAGAACAGTAGAAAACATACTCTATCAAAACATTTATAACAAATATAAGTAAACAACCAGACTACTGAGAAACAGGATTGTATAAATTGTTTTGATTGCGAGCGAATGCAGAAGCACTTCTGACAGTATCAAGGTAAATTATAAAAGAAGTAACGCTCTTTTTAATCCAACCAAATAGTTATGTGTCAAAAGACAGATAACACTTCAGATAACGCTTTTAAAAACTGGAAATTGATGAGTGAGAGGCAAAAACAATGTCAGTTTACGTTTTTAAATTCTACTTACCTTTTCCCTCTAATTTCAGTGCTATTGTCAGTTCCAGCAGCAGTGATAAAAGAGAATACTGTTCAAATGGAGAACATCTCTGGAACTGAAGCAGAATTTTCAAATACATCTAACACATTTTAAAAAATCTAGATTATTAAAACTTTGAGCAGCGTATTAAGTCAGTTCTCATTAGCATGCTTCCCCAGTTTCAATTTTCATATGATTTTTAGCTGGTGATGCTTTCTAACCAATAAAGAGTTAATATTCTTAGTTGTTTGAAAGGTGATTTGCAACATTTCAGCTGGTATTATGCATTGTTTTCTGTCTTTTTGATATATTAATCACAACTGTAGCCCCTTCTGTTGCAAATGTTTGATTTTAAAATTGTCACTTGTCAGCCAGTCCAATAGGCTACTTCAGAACCAATACAGTTATGCATGGGAAGTTTGATGTTGAAACAATATTTATTTACATTCCCAGAGTGAGATGGTTTAATATATTCATGCTGCTATAAAAGACATGCTACAAAGCCTAATCGTATTTTGTGTATATACTATGTGTACAGAGAATCTTGCTTGTATTAAAATAAAAGAGAAATGAGGTTCTAAGTATCAATTTATAAACCAGTTCTTTGTAAAGTGTTTCGTGAAGCACTATTGAACAAAGCATTAACTATTGGTAAATCTCCATAGAAACTACCTTTTCCAAAATTCACAATAGTTCCCATCCATTTTACGTATGTTTGCATTTCATAAAGCAGCTTATTCCCCTCCCAGAGAAACCCCGTTCCTACGCTCGCTGCACTGGATAAGCGACTCGCATGAGGAGCGAGCGAGCAGACAGCAGTATGAGCGAACGCTCTTGTCATTCATGCGCTGACCTGCTGTAAATACAAAGGCAAACGGAGACTTAAAAATGATACTGCCCTTCCCCCAGCCATGACTTTCTTCCTGCAACCTGTGGCTCTTTCCCAGCAGAAGAGGCGGCAGGTTTTATCGCTGCCATAGCAACTCCGCTGTCAGCCCGTTGGCTTGGCAACCTCGCGGCAGCAGGGAACGCACTTCGCCTCTGAACTGTTCTTAGACTCACCCAGGTTATTTTTTTCAGGTTGCGGTCCTAAATGCTTACTTACTGTTCGATTTAACAAATTTTGCAATAAAAAATCCTATACAGTCCTTATTTGCCAGTGAAATCAGATCATCTTCCCTGGAACCTTGCAGAGAATTAATATCCATTCCTTGCAACGTCGCAGCAGACGGATCAAATCTCTGCAGCAGCTTCAACTGATCAAGCGACAGTCCAGCTCCCCTCATGCCTTCTCCTCCAATATGAGGTTCCTTTTTAAGTTACAAAGAAAAAAAAAGAAAAAGAAAAGTAAAGTTCTTAAGTGCCCTAACTGTATTCTGCCGAGTATATGCAGAGCTGCCTGACTGTTAAGGTTGAAAGCTAGGTTTATATCATTCACACCGGGGGAGGATTTAGAAGTGATGTGGCCCTTCTTTTCTTGCCTCCCTCTGGCCAAAATGTATACCAGCATGGATACAAGGTCCAAAGTACTTTGAGGAGGTGGTGGTGCACCTAATCCACTTTAGATCAGTAGTTTAGAGCACTTAGTGAGGACAGGTACGCAGGTCTAAATCAATTCATTACTCCAAGGACTGAAACATCACAAGAAAGCTGCTATCACCAGACAACAGTAAGTTCTAATGGTTGTAGGTCTTCACTTTTAAACGATGCAGCACTTCTGTGTACTGACTAATAGCTATAAGGTAAGCCAAAAATAGTGATTCCTTAGCCAGTTACTAATGTACTCAGTAACAGTAGTAGAAATACCTGGACTCACATTAAAAACTTCAAATAGAGAGACTGAAAGCTCAAATCCAGAATACTTTACTGCCTGAAGAGGCATCGTTTTGGAAGATGATGCAGCAGAAAAATCTGACCTTCAGTTTTTCTATGTCATGTAATTAGTCTAACAGGTAAATGGGACTACTGTTACATGTGTATGTATTAAGGCAGAGAAAGAAAGAAAGGAACAGCTTAGGTATCTGAATTCAGGAGATGACATTTGGCATCAAAATCCTGGAGAGGAAAAGGGCTTAAAATCACAGCCCTCTTCTCAGCATTTCTTGTGAGTAGCCTTGACTGCTTTCTATTTAATAGTGATTCCTGGGAAAATCTAATTCCTAGCTGGATTGTTCTTTCAATGCAGTCAGTAGGGAGACAGAACAAAATGTGCAAAACCTGGCATAGCAATATCAAAAATAGATCTCCTTTGTAAATCTAGTCTAAAATAGTCTATAATGCAGCCTACAGAAGAGCATTTTTTGAGCCATCACACTTTGCTAACACATGAGCTCACCCAGTCAGCACATGATGCGAGTTAGTTGCTTAACTATGTACTGTGTGCTGTAAAGCTGGGCACCCAAGAGGCTGGAGTCTGATTCTTTCTCTTCCTTTCCTTCAGCAGGATTTCAGTGCTTTCCAGTTAAAAGACAAAAAGAGGTGTCCCTTGCAAATTGAGAAAAAAATAACATACAAAGGTAGACAGGGATACTGACTTGAAGTAATGTAATAGGAGGATGGAAAGGTAAAAGTCAAGGGAAAAAAGTATTACACAGAGTCAAGCAACTTGCTCAAAGACAGACCAATTTTTTCCTCTACCTTTTCCTTTTTCCTTCCAGTCAAGTTACTGCATTTAAGCTGATACACAATATCTCCTATGTAAATCCCTAAGAGGAAGTAAGCCTGCGCAGACAAAGAATCACCTGCCATGCAGTAACCTCCACCTACGACATCAACACCTATGGCTCCACCTCCTGTTTTTCCGTACTGAGCACGATTCCAGGATCTGTGGCCAAAGTGAGAAAGCAGGAGACAGAGGACTGGGTATAAAGCAGGTGTGCACTGAAAGACTGAAGAATATGGGAAATACATAAAGGAGCATGAGGTAAGTCAACCCTAGACTCCAGTTTCCTGATTGTTGGAAAAGATCACCTTAGCTTACATTATCGAGGAACTGGTTATAAGATACTATAAACTATCTGTGGATAAACAATTCAGTGTCATCTCATCTAAAATATACTATACACAAAAGCTTACTTTCTACAGATATGGCATTTGTGTATGAAAAATAGTGCTTTATTCAAGAATGATATTACTGGTGAGAAGTCTATTAAACCAGAATTAATCTTGCATTTGAGTTCATAGGGCTTGTGTTTTGCTTTGTCATTCTATAGAGGACAATATTTATGCTGTAAAATGTATAATTTCAATTGAAATAGCTAGAACTGAAAAATTCCTAGTAAATGGATGGTGAGAAAGCAGGCAGAAGAACCCTGACATACAAATCTTTTAAGCAAAGCTTCAGTCCTGTTAAATCTTTACCAGCCTTCATATAATTTCTCATTGTACACCTTTTGTACACATTTTTTAATTTCAGTTAAAAGATGGATCTAAACTTCTTAAGACAGATACAAGTCATCACAGAACATACAAGTAAGCTAAACAGGTATCACAGTTAGACTTTTCCTCAAGGCCATAAACAACTAACCCACCCAACTCATCACATCAACAAAGAGGAAGAGGGACACGTATGGTCTGATGACAAACTCTCTCAAGGTACTAATAAAAGTAAGAGATTTTTGAAATGTATGCAGTATACATAAAAAAACCTAGTATCTCCCTATATATTACCTCCTCCCAGACATCTTAATGGTAGACATTGACTCCAAAAAAAGACAAGGTACATTCTTGGCACACTGAGCCTGAAATAAAGTTATTCCTTCATTCCTTTAAATAATACAAAAATAGGTCTCATCATACATATAAAATCTTCCTTCCTAAAAACACAAGGTTCTTTCCATTTATCTTCCATTCTTTATGCAAGACTTCACTACTTCAGTAACATTAATAAAAAATTTTTCACCTCTCCTGTGAATGTGCAAAATGAGAAAATAACATATATGCATTAAAAAAGAATTGTGAGAGAAACTGTAACCTGTCTGAGCTATCTTTTGTCCCTGTTGTGTTTTAAAAAACTGTTGTGCAAATCAAAACAACCACAGTACACAGTGGGAAACTATTTAATGTTCCCTAAATGAAGCTCAATTAAACACGAAAATAGATTTAAATGAGCCTCAGAAATCCTTGTATTATTTCTATCCACAGCAGTTAAAATTGTCTGCAGTGAAAAAGAGATTTATTGACAGTAAATATAGCGTGTAACTTTACAGTGCCAAAACAAGCTCACTGGATTGTGTGAAGTACCTGAAAATACTATTACCTGTGGTTGAAGCTGGAGGCATGGAAAAGTTTTCAGGGCCCAAGCAACTTGTTCCTCATTTTCAGAGAGTGTAATCGTACATGTACTATATACTAAAATACCTCCTGGCTTCAGCAATTTCACTGCCTGCAGAGAGAAATAAAAATTGTTCAGCTTATTTTTAAATGTAAAAACTTTCACATGAAGCAACATTAACCAAGAAACCATTAAGCTATAATAGTAAATCTTATAACTTAATTAAACTCAAACTTTCTAAGATAGGCATTAGGATACTAATTCTTCTCAGGGAATACAGTAAAGGATCCCACGGATTAGAAAGGTTCTTCTTTCCAAATCAGCATTATAGCTCAGGCAGTTTATTAATGCCATTGAGATGATTCACTATGTAAGATTTGTTATTTGTACAGTTCTGCGTATCCCAGACAGATTAGTTCTGTTTTTCATCACCTGCTGCCAACCATGCATACGCAATATTTTTATCAGTCATATTAGATGTCAACTATTTCCACATATTTGGCATGGAAGCTGTATCTCCATGCTTCTCCATTGCTTTCTCAAGCAATTCAAGTTCACTTTGAATACATATAAATCAGATTTAGACAAGTTTCATGAAATCTTATCTTTCAGCATCAGCCCAAGCACACTCCTACTAGCATGAAAAGTTGTAAATGTAATACAAAGCCTCCTGGCTTTGTACTCCATCTCATATTCTATATAGTACCTCACAGCACCACTGCATGGGAGTTCTATGCAGCGAACTTACAAGAGCCTATGCTGCTGCAGAGAAAATACTTTAACCTGCTCCATGACTTAGAACCTTGTGATTATTATAAATTAAACCCAATTAAACTGAAGGAATAAAAAAAAAGTTTTTTGTTTACTATGGCTCACATATCCTTTTCTCAGTGAATTGACTTCACCTAGCAACAGCTATGGTGGAGCTGAGAGGTTAACTGAATCCTAACACTATCTTCTTTACTTAACTGCTGAAAAGGTAGGGAAAATGAGACACCATTTTTTGGTATGAAGCTGCAAAAGCATTTATGTTCAATTTAGCTTATCTACTCAATGATTAATACATACCACCGTGAAAAGCTTGCGCTGTAGTGGCTGATAAGAGGTCACTTCCTTTAAAGTCAAGGAGTAAGCCATGTTTGGTCTCTGTCCCATCCCACTACATGGAGCATCAAGAAGAATTCGATCAAATGACTCTGGTAAGAATGGAGGACCTTCTGTAAAAAGCAGTTAGCAATATAAAATGTGGCTGGTTCTATCCTTGAGACTTCACCATACATAAGGACAAACTGTTACTGCTTCCTTGTCATAAAACATTTACGTTCTATAGATGGTGTCTGCAAAAGTAATCTCAGTTGGAGACAAGTCTCAGCACTGCTGGTGGTAGGTTTCATCTCCCAGAAAACTAAAGAGTTTTAGTTCTGTTTTTTCAAACAATAGATGATCCCTTTAGGCAGTAATATTTTTTAACCTTAATTCAATAATTGGAAAGTAAAATGTAAAAGTAAAGAAACAAAATGTTGAAATATGATTGGTCAGAGGTGCTGGGTACAGAGTTGTACATATAGGCTGTAACGAACCACAGTCACCTCATAACTGAACCAAGTGTGCAAATCTTTACCAAGAGAAGCCTGTAGTTAACCATTAAGATCGCCTTAAATAATAATAATTGGACTGTCTATATAATAACTATTTCTCACGGTGCATATATATCTGTAGAAAATAAAGCACTTCACAATTACATGAAATATTACAAGTTCTAATGTGTGACACATGCTGTCTCTGCAGCAAAATAATTCAGTAAACAAGGACTGTGAAGACAAGAAGAATTTCTTAATGTTACCTGGATAGATAAGGGAATATGTACCTTCTCTATGCAGAGCCTATCCTTTCATCTGAATCCCACTGGTTCAACAGCCCAAAAGTTTCTATGCCCTTAGTGCTAGAGAGACTCCTCAGCTCAGCATCACCAAGACAAAAGTGGCTCCATATGTGTATCTGTGAGTAACCAACGAGGAAGAGAGCCACCCTTACGCTTTAACTCCTTTTCTCCTTTTGTTCCTCAGATATTCAAGTTAGGGCACAAGTGAAAACAAGTGGGTGACTTCACGCTACTGCTACCTCGCTTGTTCCAGCACTACAAAATGAGTCTATTTCAGCGCTACTGATTTATCTACCTCTGATCCGTTACTACAACATTCAAAATATGTCATGTCTTACTTGCAGGGATGTACAGAGAAGCCTTCATGATCTCTCGGAATTACAGCTAGCTCTTGTTCAGCTGTGTAAGTGCTACATACCACCTACAATATTTTATGTACATAGAAAGACTATTAAGAAAGTACCTTTATTCCTGCAAAGGAGGAATAACTGCAAGGCGCAGGAACAAGGGAGGTGAATTATGCAACCTGATTCCTACTTAGGCTGACCAGTGACTGGGACAAAATAGGGTGATAAGGAACAGCATACTTTGCACAACAAACTAAAAATAATCACGACAGCAGATACCCTTTAAATCGTTCCATCATGGGAACAGAACCAGTATCATAAATACAGCACTTCAGAAAAGCAAATGAAATGAACTCAAAATAATACACTGTGCTTCTATAGAACTTTCCCCTGAACAGCTGAACAAACATGAATGAACTAAACCTTGCAGCACTCCTGGGAGTTAGGTATTAATAACCCCATTTTACAGATGAGGATTCTGAGGCAGAAATGCCAAGCAATTCTGCAAAAATATTTTTTTTCTCAGACTAAGTCAAACAATTCAGAGTATGGGGTTAAACGTTATCATGAAAGAAGCTTTAAGACTTCTTCAATCTTTGATACTACCTGGGAATGGAATGAGTTTCCTTTGAGCATATTAGGCTGTGATACGGACACATAGTTTGAGTTTTGTATTTGCTTCATGGAGGAGCTGATAATCACAAAAAAGTAGAAATAAAAGATCATTCACAGTGCTGAAGCAACCTAGGTATCTGGCAAAATTTCAAGGACGTGTAGACCTGTGGCAGGTTTAATACTATTAGTGCAAAACTGATTACTATTTTCTTCTAAAAGCTACTGCTATCCAAGTTGTTTACCTTGTTCATCCTCTCTCTTCTCAACTGAAAGTGCCTTTGTTCCGTCATAGCAAAATGCCTTAATGCAATTCAACTGTAGCAATTCAGAATTCTCCTTAATTTTTTTGACCTTCTTAGCTATCTTGTCCATGGCTATTACTTCACCCTGAAAAATAAAAAAAAGAGGTTTCACTCATAGAATTATAGAATACCAGGTCGTAAGAGAACTCAAGGTTGATCTGGTCCAACCTTTCTTGGCAAAAGCACGGTCTAGGCAAGGTGGCCCAGCACCCTCTCCAGCTGAATCTTAAAAGTGTCCAATGTTGGGGAATTCACCACTTCCCTGGGGAGATTATTCCAATGGCTGATTGTTCTCATTGTGAAAAATTTTCATGTGTCCAATCGTAATCTCCCCAGGAGTAACTTCTGCTCATTACCCCTTGTCTTTTCCACATGACTACTTGTAAAAAGGGACTCTCTATCTTCTCTGTAGCCACCCTTTAAATACTGGAACATGGTGATAAGGTCTCCCCTAAGCCTTCTTTTCTCAAGGCTGAACAAACCCAGTTCTCTCGGCCTTTCCTCATATGGCAGGCTTCCCAGTCCTTCAATCATCTCAGTGGCCCTTCTCTGGACCCTCTCCAACCTGTCCACATCTTTCTTGTATGGCTGAGACCAAAACTGAACACACTATTCCAGATGTAGCCTGACAAGCGCTGAACAGAGTGGAATAGCAACTTCTTTATCTCTGCTGGAGATGCCCTTGTTGATACAACTCAGCATCCTGTTGGCTTTCTTTGCCACAGCAGCACACCATTTGCTCATATTGAGCTTGTTGCCCACCAGGATCCCCAGGTCCCTTCCCACAGAGCTGCTCCCCAGCTGGGTAGATCCCAGCCTGTGCTGCACTCCTGGATTATGTTTTCCCAGATGCAAGACCTTACGCCGTCCTTGTTGAACTTCATAAGGTTCTTGTTAGGCCACCCGTCCAGCCTATTCAGGCCTTCCTGCAGGACGGCTCTCCCTTCCGAAGTGTCCACTTCCCCATTCAGTTTGGTGTCATCAGCAAACTTCGTCCTGTCATCCAAATCACTTATGAAGATATTAAACAGCACTGGGCCCAGTATTGATCCCTGGGGGACCCCACTCGTCACAGCTTGAAAAAGAGCTATTTATGACCACCCTCTGGGGGTGCAGCCTGTCAGTTTTATCAGAAGCATAGGCATTAAATGGATGTGCAGTTCCCGATTTCCTCCCCCCCGCCCCCCCCCCGAACAGTGTAATGAATGAAGCTTAGTTTTCCCTCGAGAATTTTGTTATTCTTAAATCCACACTGCAGTAGTCCTTGTTCTCCCCTATTTTCCGTGATACCTGCATTAGCCTAGATACTAGCCTGAAGCTGTGTGTGTTCTGACTGGCACTGGCCGGTTGGCACAGTCGCTCCCTAAGGGACCCCATAATGTCTGACTTCTGGCAAGTGGGGTTTTTTGTTTGTTTCTTTTTGTTTGTTTTGAACTGTTTTACTCAGCACTAAGTTAGGTAAAAATGTAACCATTTGAAAGAGGGCAGAAGTCTCAAATACATGGAAAATAGGTCAACAAGTTTTAAATTTGGATGGAGATGGTTGAAAACGTGATCACATACAGCTCAGTCCAGAGGAATGATGCCCACAGCCATGCCTCTGGCTTGTTCAGACTCATAACATACTATTATACTTGCAGGAGTTGTCACTCAAGTTACTTTGGGAAATACGGTAAATACTAGAATAAATTTAGACATGGTGGAGGAAGGGAATTACAATTATACATCATGCCTTTTATGTGAGAATAAGATTTCTCTTTTTCTCTCCAAGATAAATCAAAACAGACACACACCATTATATGCTAGATGAAATCTGTAAACGCAAAGAAAACATTTTCAGTAGCATCAGTAAAATCCAGAACAGTAAGACTACCTTCAAAAACCCCAAAGACCAAAAACCTCTACTAGACTTGCTATAGCATTTAGAACCTGCTGAGAAAACATGACAACTTTTTCCTACTTGGTGATAGCTCTCTAGGGGCTTATGGAAAGGCAAAATGACAGATAGACCATGTTTAAAAAAAAAACAAACCAAAACCAAAATGTACATATATAGATGGAAAAAGTACAGATGTAAATAAATCCATAACAGAAATATATGCTTTTACAGACTTCCTTTATTTATCACACTGAAATTCTTTACTGGAAGCTCTATAAATCGATCTAATAAATGTCTAATGACTGTCTAACGCATGTTTGCAAACTCTCCATACTGAAGGGACGAACTCTTCAATAAGTAAACCGTCACAGAACTGACTACCTGTCTTTTCTAAATACATTCTCATCATTATTGACTGCACCTTCCCATTAATGCACAGACAACTGTTGAAGTACTGCATAATGTAACTACAAGATTTCTAAATAATCTGATATATTCTAATAACCCTATTCCAACAAAAATAATAATGCCATACAAAATTTTCAGAGGAAACATTACACATTTTTTCCCTTTTTGCTAGAAAAGAGTAGCCTGCATTTGTCTTCCATTTTGCATATAGCAATTTGATACATACAAATTGTTATTCCTATATCCACATTCTTTTGGGCTTCTGTATTATTTTCCTTTGTCTTTCTCTAAATATTTTTTGTTTCTTCTCATATTGTTACTTTCCCATAAGATATTTTTAATTTTGTGACCTTTTACCTTAGAACGACAAATTCAGACTAGAAATTCAGGCTAAAATAATATCTGTACTGCATAATTGATAATTTTTACTGAGAAGAAAGTTAATTGGGTTAGAAGTTTTTACTATGTTTTTGTATAGAGTTTCGCATTCTTTTGGCACACAGTAGTAACCCCTGATTTCCATATATTCTCAGTTTCATGAATCCAGCGTATTCATGCGTAACTTTGCCTTGCATGTTACAAACTCTTCCATTACAAATAAATAACATTTTAAAAGTGAAATCAATAGTTTTTCAAAAGGTCAATTTGCAGCAAATAAGGTTTTAAATGTGATGGTGACTATTTGATAAACACAGTCTGTGCCCATTTCAGTCACTCGTATGTGTAGCAAAATACATTGGTAAGTAGAACGTTCAAATATTAATTGTTTGATGTTGTAAATTATCTGTGCATTCTGACAGCTAAGTGAAGTAAGCTGTCCAGATGAACAGTGGTCAGACTTTCTTCACTAAGACAGAAATGCTCGATGATTTCTCTTACCTGATCATGCATTAATGTTGCAAGATGAGTTGTTTTTCCTCCAGGTGCAGCACACATATCCAAAATTCTCTCTCCTGGTTGAGGGTTTAAAACATGGCTCACAACCACAGAAGGCAAGTTCTATCATAAAAACAAATATGGGAAGTTTATGTCCTGTATCAAGTCCTACATTAAGCAATGATAAACTCAGTGAAACAAAAATTCAATCAGCAGTGAAGATATTGCTGTCAGTTCCGTAACAGAAAATTAACTATTTGGATTATATAAAAAAAAACAGCATAGGTCAGAACTCTCCAGCAGCTCCTTTTTTATTTAAAGCTATATATTTAAAGCTATTTATGACTGAAGTTTAAGGGTTCATGACTATTGAAACTACGGTGCTAAAAGTCAAAATAAAAGAAGCTGATGCTATCACAGACACAGAGCAGCTCTGTATATTACAAATATTTTAAATTGACCTGTTTATTGGAACATTTACTGTATGAACACACTGGTGTAGCATAGTAACGAACAGTAAGGAGAATAGGCAGGAATTTAAACTTGTTGAATTAAGGTACCAAGAAGCTGAACTGCACTATTAATTGTATAACAGAATCATATAATCGTATAATCGTGTAACAGAGCAGATGCACTGAAGAGAAATAATATTCAATAATTGTGCGCAGTACTGCACCTTACACAAGACAGAAATATTCTGAAAGATTCTCTTCTAACTTGGTTCAACACAAAGGTATAAAAACTTTTTAAAGTTGTCTTTACTACATGTTGTCTTTGGTTAGCACAGTTTCAAGTTCCATAACACAGTGTTCAAAAAAAATCAACAATAACTCATCTCACACACGGCAAATTCAAAAAAGCCAGGCTCAAAGGGTTGTGATCAATGGCACAAAGTCCAGCTGGAGGTTAGTCAACAGTGGTGTACCCCAGGGGTGGACACTGGCGCCAATATTGTCTAACCTCTTCCTTAGGGACCTGGGTAATAGAACAGAGTGCACCCTAAACAAGTTTACAGAGGATACAACACTGGAAAGAGTGGTTGATAAACTGGAAGGTTGTGCTGCCATTCAGAGGGACCTTGACAGGCTGGAGAAATGGAGACACAGCAATCTCATGAAGCTCAACAAACAGAAAGGCTAATCTGGCACCTGGTACACCCCACGCACCAATACAGGCTGGGGCTGCCTGGCTGGAAGGCAGCTTTGCAGAGAAGGCCCTGGGGTTCCTGCTGGACAAAAAGTTGAATATGATCTAAATTCTCATGTGCACCAGTCTCTTAAATAACCCGCCTCTCCAACAATTCTGTTCCTTGAAAGCAAGTACTGTGATATGCTGAATCAGGGAAGAAAAGGCTTCTCCTTTACTGCAAGCCATGAGACAATATGTTGCTTGATAAACTACCCCTTGCACACACTGGAAGACAGCATTGATGCTGACTTAAAAATACTAAGATCAATTCCAAACAGAATATATGCATAAAAATAACTCATCTGCTGGACTGACTCTCCTGACAAAAGAAATAATGACCAAGACAATTCACTGTAACAAAGCACTTACCTTACTGTCTGAGAGAGTTATACAAATCAAATGAGGAGATGACTTATAATTTCAGACAATATCTCTGAACAAGGGTTTATTTGAGTTAAAACTTAAATTTGCTTGAAAGATTAAAATAACTTTTTTTTTTGAAGGCTGGACAGCTTGATTTTGTTTTAAACCTTGCTGCTAAATAGTCATATTTATACAAAAAAAACCCAATACCATTGTTGTCACACTAATTCTTAGAAATCAAATTAAGGTGTTCAACTTATCTTACTTTAAGTCAGCAAACTGAAATCAAGAATTTTACCTGATCTAAGAAAACTAGAAAGTTTAATGATTTCATCATCCTATGTTTCAACATAGAACAGGTGGCCAGTTGTTATGTCTGACTATTGCTTTTAATTAGTTTTATTGTGGGGGAAAAGGACTATAGGTATCACAAATATTAAAGATGTGAAAGGAAAAGCTAGCTTGAAACAAGCTCTTCATTTTTACAATAAAAACTAAATAAAATTTGTCATTCTTTGGAAGCTGTGCAGTTTTATGTAAGGGGTACTGTGCTACTGTAAGATTTTCCATGGTTATTTTGTTGAGGTGGATTTTTTTCATTAGAGCTAAAAAGATTCGGATTTTCTCTTCAACTTGAAGTCAACATAATATTTGGAGATTTTCCTGGTTATCTACAGAAGGAGGTACCGTGAAAGAGGCTCACATTTCAGAGCTCATGGACAGATTCCAAAACTTGAAAGTGCTATGCAGAGTATCTGTGCAAGAAGAATTTCTAAGTTTTTAAGTGAATATCTCTTAAGTCACTTTGAAGTCTCTTACCATATCTCAGACACAGTATGATTAAATCACCTACATGTATAGATACTGATTTCATTCTAAACACTTTGTTTTCTTTAAATCCAAAAAGTGAATCAGGTGCCATAATACACAATGTATATATAAAGTATTAATGTGTGCTTAGAGGATATTCATTATTCTGCAAATAGTATAGACTTTTATTTTTGTGACAAACATACCTGTAGAAACAAATGACTAGGGAGCACATTGTCAAACGAAGGACTAAGGTAGACTGGCTCTATCATTCTTATGCCCATCCCACTGAAAAACACATAAAGAATATTTCAACTACTCAGATTTATAATTTTTAACAGTATTCAATTAAAATCAGTATGCTTACAAATAGAAACTTGAAACAATAATTGTACAAAAATGAAAGCACTTATAAATCAACTACGAAAAATCCTTTTACAATTTTGTAATCTGTTATTCTTTAAAATCACATCATTAACTTGGGTAAACCATAACAAAAAATGTACCACATTATAAATTGGAACTATCTGTAAAAATTGCATAAAGCTAATTTACCTTTTTTTATACACAAGACAAACTGAGATCTGATCCAAGTCTTGATAATATAAAGAAATGCATAAAAAAAAGATTTAAATACGTTAATTTCAATCCATAACTGCTTTTGGCTAGCCACATATACACTAGGGCACTGATCCTTCTTGGATCTTCCCTCCATTTTTCTAGACTGTCTGAGATTTCAGTCAAACAACTAAAGAAATTCTATTTCAAAAGTCTTACAGGAACATTGATTTGCCTGCAAAGCAAAGGTTTGAACTTAGAAGCAACCTAAAAGTTTTAAATATGGATGAAGTTCTGACACAGATCTCATTAAGTTAAGAAAAAAGTATAAGGAAATGGACAACAATAAAAAGAAAAACAAGAAAAAAACAATTCTGAGCCTGAAAACAATAGATTACTGAAGATAAAAAGAATGATTATTATTTTGCATATGCACTGCACATTCCAACATGAAGAAGGAAGGATATGAGAAGGCAAACTTCAGATTTAGTGTTACATACTGCCATCCCATGTCATCAACTCAACAGGCTCTAATAAATCAGAAATCCTCCAACAATGTAAACTTTTTTACTAGATTTTTTGTAGTTTGTCCTTGGGATGTAAAGTCTCAGTCATTAATCTGATGTCCACACTCTTCTATACTGCTTTTTGTATGTGTTTTAGATAACAGAAGAGGAATCATAGAATTGCTGAGGTTGGAAGGGACCTTTAAGATCATCAAGTCCAACCATTAACCTAACCTGACAAAACCACTTCTAAACCATGTCCCCAAGTATCACTTCTACCCTTTTTTATAAACACCTCCAGGGATGGCGAATCCACCACCTCCCTGGACAGCCTATTCCAATGTCTAATAACCCTTTCAGTGAAAAAAATTTTCCTAATATCCAATCTAAACCTCACCCAGCATAACTTGAACCCATTTCCTCTCATCCTATCACTTGTCACTAGGGAAAAGACGTCAGCCCCCACCTCTCTACAACCTCCTTTCAGGTAGTTGCAGAGAGTGATAAGATCTCCCCTCAGCCTCCTCTTCTCCAGGCTAAACACCCCCAGTTCCCTCAATCGTTCCTCATAAGACTTGTCCTCTAGACCCCTCACCAGAGGAACAAACCATATGCTTTGGCAACAAAATAGAAAAGCAAGTAATCTTGAAACAGATAACTAACTTGGCAAATGCTATTAATTTTTTTAAGATACCTGACCTTACGTTCTGTCCCCTGCCCCACCAAAAAAAGTCCCTACAAATATTTTTAGGAGATGGAAAAATTGACAAGGATGCACTTTGGTTCCATCCAAATAAAAAAGTGGTACAGAACAGTTTACCAAAATGCAATTTTGCCACAGTGAGAATGTTTGTCACTTCTGTTTGTTCTATATTGTTGAAGCCATAAGCTAATCATATATTCTGAAAAGGCTCCCACTTATTTCCTTCTACCTCTCAAGAAAACTGGTATCTGGATACGACTATGAAACTAAATGTTGACTCTACTAATATTTACTGTAGTACTTTAATCATAATTGCCATCACATTGCCACTACCTTAATTGTGAAGTTACAGAAGACAGCAGGAGGCACAATTCTATTATATTCCCAGAAACTAACACTTCCCAGAAAATACTGGAACTCCCATCATGCAACACAGGTCTTGGTCAAAGCCATCCTATGGTTTCACATAGGGTGCAGAACATTTCAAAACGTCTTCCCATCTTCTTCTTTCCCTTTGCAATGTTGTAGGTGTAGATTGCAGTTACTACAGACTTACTTCAATGGGCCACTTGAACTAAAGATTTCACTGCGACTCAGTTGTGAAATCCCATTTCCGAGGAAAACTTTGACTCCTTCAAATTCTTTGGCTCCTCTTTTACATTTCCCTTCAATATCTGAATACACTGAGACCAGATCTCCAGCTTTCATAACTGTGCAAAGAACGGAAATTTTGAGATTAATATTATACTTGACAAGACAGTGGTGACTAAATCATTTAGGATTTTCAGTAGACTACTAACTTCAACTCCTATACCATAGCAAAACTTAAACTTTCTTAATGTAATCAAAGAAAAAGATTAACTGATATTAGTTAATATAGTTAATTAAATCTAATTAGTTAATAATTAGATTTAAAGTGTATATGGTGAATGATGGCTACCAAATGACTAGAGCTATTAAGAGACCCAAGGTTACAATTCAGACAGTATGTCTTGTTTCCCAAGAGGCTAGACAAATCTTCACTTTATTTTATCACCACAGGGTCACCCATAAGTTTTAGGCACACTCTTCAGGATTCAGTCTTCTGTGCATGCTCCAAGCGCACACGTACATGAAACAACACTGGTTCACACTTACTGTACAAAGACAATAAAATAATACTAAATTTGTGTAATGACCTCTCAATAGTTAGGTAGAACATAGCTATACCTGCTTTTTCTCAAACTATTGTTTTGATACAAGTGATTATATATTCTTGTTGAAACAATTTTTCTGGCGTGGCTCTTTTCCCTCTAAGGCAACTGCTGTTCTCAATAATCCTCTAAAAGGGTTTTACCTCTCCAATTAAAACCCTCCAGATCAGTAATGTACGTAAATATACACCAAACTCTAGAAGCGTAGTCCTAGGGACTTAACAATTTTCTGACCTGGAACAAAAATAGATGGAAAAGGAGGATGGTTTAGCTGATTTTGTAAAACAGTGAGCAAGCTCTATGCACTAACTGGCTGAAAAATATGCTTAAAAATAAAGGCCTCCACTGACAGCAATAAACAATTTTCCAAAATTACGTTTCTGATGTGTCTGACTGGCTGGTGCAACCAGAAGATATGACAAGTAAGACTAATGATAGTTCAGCTTCCCAACAATTCTTTGAACTGTATTTAGGAATCTTTTTTTTTTTCTCCATTTTCAAGTGGCCTCTGAGTATGCACAAATACCCTGGAATTCTTAAATAGTAATATTTGTTGGGTAGCCACTAAACATTTATTTTTTTGCACAGCTTCTTTTTACACAATGTGACAGAAAACATTATGTGATAGCCTACTGTTATTGTCTGCTTAAACTTCACTGAACAAAAACTTGCAGCAATTTAATTCTTCCATCAAGCATATTTGCCAATGATTTTTTGCAGTATTCAAACATAAAGGATTTTATTTCACTCTCTGCTGACAATCATCCTTTCAAAATGCATTACTACTGTGTACAGTTCTTAAGCTTTTTGCAGCTTATATTGGCATTCCATAAACATAAAGCTTAGAGTCTGATTAGTTAAATTAAACTCAAAGCCCCCTGATAATTAGTCTACCCTCATTCGGGTTGCAAGTTCAGTGATTAAATGTCTATTCTTGCGATACTCTTTTTTTTTCCCTAGTTAGGCCATCTGTGCTTAATACAGCCTTTTTATATTTGGCCTCAAGTGGGTAGCATGCCTTTTTATTTTATTTTCCTATCTGCAATTCCCCTGAAGTGTTCCTAAAGTTTTATAGTATCTTTTCTTTTCTTTGAATTGATGTTGCATGGATAATTACATGCAGCAATTATGATAAATCACTAGTTGACTCAAAGAGGGATTTGAATATTTATGAGGTTGTCTAAAACAGCAGTTTCAACAACTGCTACAGCAGTATACTTATTTCATTATCAAGTCCTAAATTGAAAAACATTCCTGTTCAGTGAATTGGACTTAAGCACATGCTTAAAACTTCTCAAAGGTTTTTTTCCTGAAAGGGAATGAAGTTAAGTGGCTAGATAAATGCTTTCCTGAATCACTTTGTTTAATAATAAGAACCATGATGATTAGTAGATGTCATCACAATAGAATAATGAGGTGAATCATCCAAAATTATACTGGTTTCACGTAAAGTTAATTTGACCTTTAAATAAAAAATAAATAGGCTGCTGAACACTACACATGTATATGTAGATTTTTTATCCTGTCTCACAGGCATTGAAACAAAAATTTCCATTTCTGACATTAAAATTGAGGCTTTTTCACGTAAACAGAAAAAAACCTTTTTACTAGATCTCTCATACACAAACAATATCAAATGAATCGCCAATGGATTAAAAAAAGAAAATCTGTTTTTTTAGATCTGTAACTTAGAATCTGACAGGATGATGAAGGCAAGGGGCTTTGTGACTGCACGAAGAAATACCATATCTGGAAATAGTACCTATTAAACAATCAACAAACATCCAGTTCCCATACCGATATATCTCTTGTAACATTCCTTTTATCATTTATTTTTTCTTTTGAGAAGACTGGAAAGCAGCAAACTTCTGTGAGTTTATTCTACTGAACATCCATGGTAAAAGTTACAATATTCAGTAGTAAAAAAACTTTTAAAATGCCAGGTTTTACTTTGAACATGCACTTTAAAAAGGTTTTCAAATGAAAACAAGAAACTGAAATCCTTGAGAACTAATACTTCAGCTAGGAATTACATATGGAAAAATGAACTTAAAACAGGCCAGGTGAAAAATAACTACATATAATTTATTACCAGTATAATGCAAAAATAGTGAAAATCTCCCCCAAAAGCAAGAAAAACTTAAAAAAAAAATATTTATCATAACTTACAACTATAAGATTAATTTCAGCTGTGAATGGAAAAAAAAATTATTGGAAATTGTCATCAAGGGGTGACATTTTTTCCTTCCTCTTTACAACTTAACTGTGTGTATTTAGAGAACTCTTACATCTTGAGGTAGATATGATTCCAGGGACATAAACATGTGCTCCTCGAAGTACTGCATATCCACAGTGGGCTCCAACAATGACTTCAGATGCATGTTTTTTTAAATCTTGCCTAAAAATACAAAATGTAGTTCAGTTTACAAAAAAATAAATACCCCCCCAAGTAAACTCTAGTTCATAAATAGTGGTTTTGTCACAATATAATAGAAAAAATAGTTAACTATCATGTATTACATTTAGATTTATTTTCATGCCAGAGGAATCAAAGGAAAGAGCCAAGAAGGACACCAGTCCTCAAAATAAAGCAGATTAAGATACATTCTGCCACTATTATGAACCTGACACAGGAGTACAAATAAACTATACTGGGATGGAGAAATAATCCTCTATCCCTTCCCAGGCCGTATGATTGTAAGGTGACTTTTTTGTGTTTAACAACTGCTAAGTACTTCTATAATAAATGTATAACCAGGTGCAAGGAACTTTGCCAGTAAGAATTCTGAAGAAGATAGTTACTTGAACTTATTAAAGTCTAAACATATTTGAATATAAAAAGAACAGAATGTTCAGAAAAAGATGCTACAAAAGAGAGTTAAATGTGAAGAAAAAATAAAAGCATTAAATGTTCTTTTAGAGTGTGCAGCGTTTACAAACTAGTACTACTTGTTACCAACCTCTACCTAATCATAACATAAACTGAGTCTGAAGTATGTTAGTCTTCATTATGAACAAGATACTTTAAATAAAATGTCTATCAGCGAATTCAATAAAACAATGAAGAAACTCCATAGGGGCAGACACGGATGCAACATAGGAAATATCCAAACATACCTTAAGAATGAAGAACGAATAGGCATTTTGTTGGCGATAAAATTGATTCAGGAATCCTCTCAGCATTATTGATCCAGTTTCCCAAAGTCTTGCTATGGACTGGATTCCAGTGGAAGAAAACACTGCCTGTATTTAGCTATTTTACCCTCTAGTTCTATATTTGACCACAAAAGTTTAGTTCTTCTGTCTACCACCTACCTGGCTTTCCAGAGAGGAGGTACTTATGTCACATTTTCCCTATAAAAAGTTAATCTCATAAATAAGGAAAGAACTTGCTCTATGTTTTCTTATGTCTTTTAAGGACTAAAACTCTGACCTGGTTTAGGATGTGGACTGTCCACTAAGTGTTAACATAAATGACGATGTGCTTCATTTACAGTGAGTTAGTTATCATAACTGTTTAACAAGAAATTTATGAGTAAAATAAGTGTTACAACATTTTAAGGTTAAAGACTAAAAATTTCAAACCTGGGTCCAATGACAGGAATTAATAAGATGTCCTGTAGTCTCGGGTGCTCAAGAACTGGAACACATAGTCCTTTAAATTGCTGTTTCATTAAAAAACATAATTATTAAGCAATACTAAAAAACCCCTAATATGTAAGTACTTAATTAGACTGAAAACTATTTTTTCCTTAAAAATTTATAGCTGTAGAGTACCAAAAAAAATTTAGTGAAAACAGTTAAGAGAGGTTTGGAAAATGTGTGTACAGAGACATTCCGTATTAAAAACACTGGTGTAAAAAGCTAAACATTTAATAAATTGAAGAGTAACAAGGCCACAAAAGGATTCACTGAGAACTGACTTCAGGGAGTGGGACAGTGTTCTGACACTCATAACCCTACCCCAATTTTTGCTTTCTTCTGGAAGAAGGTTGTGTCTAGTTGTCATCAGATCACAGTAACACCACCAGAGAATCTTGGGTCTAATCTGTGTTATCATTTTGATGTTATTAATTATAGACCACAGTTTAACTCTACTCACGTATTGCCCATCTTACTTCATATGCCAGAGTGGGAATACTTTTCATTTTTCTTTTCAGCTTAACTTTTATTGGGTACTGAGTCCTGAGTTGTGTATATAGGTGAAGAAAATGACAGCTTGCTATTTTAAAACTGTCCCTGGACTTTGAAAAGACGATGTCTTCTTGCCTGACCCCTCTAAAATATAACCCTAAAACATGCAATACCATAGATTTGTTTGCATCTGATAAATAAGTATTTTCTCTTAAAAAAGAAAACAAACTATAAGCATATTTTTGTTAATAACTGTTATGTAGTTTCCTTTTCTAATATGACCACAATTAAAAATACAAAAAGTTTACAAAAAGCCAGTCTTAATTCAGTTTTCAGCAAAGCATTTTCCCTTGAAGCAAAATATCATACTGCGATACCCATTTCCAGATTTCTACAATCAAGCTAAAATTAGCATAAGTCATTACCATTCCAGCTAACAGAATACTGTCAACTGCCTCTGCATCACAGAAATGTCTCGGCTCCTGTCATGCAATAGCTCCCTGTACACCCACTAGCATTAATATTTTACTTAAAGAAGAACTGGATCTTTTTAGACAGAGTGAAGATGTAGCACAGAGTTTCAAAATAATCTACTTCTTAATGGCTTACATATTGTCAGATAAATAAATGTTTAATTAAGGTAAGTAAAAATCCAGAAAATTATGTGAAGATTAAAAACAGGTTAAAAAAAGAAAATACAGCAGCTCCAGGGCATCATTCTGGCTCCAGTTTCTAAAACACACAGATCTTCTCACTTCCCTAAACAGTTTGTACAATGAGGCACACAGCCGTTCTCCTTTAATCTTAAATAAAAATGTTCTAACTACACTGAACACAGCATACTGAACTATGCTTTTTTCTGTTTCTACCATCTTCTCTAGACTTATGATGCCAGTACAGTATTTACTACAGTACTACCCCAATCCTATCTAAGGTCTGGATCTGCCAGCTGAAAAAGAGTTGGTTGTCTTTTCCCTTCTGCTGTTGCCTTTCTTGGATGTATTGGATGAGGAATACCGCTAGATAACGAATCTTCATTTAACATTTAATGCTGACAGGAAATCAATATGATTGCTTAATGTTAATACTAGTGGACATGTATTAAGTTAAGGAACAGTTTCCAGTAATGAAAAGTTCTCATAATCAGGTAAGAGATGAAATATCCTGTTATTTTTGCTGTAACAAAGAAAATGCACAAACCTTCTGGATTTCTTCAAACAGCAGTTTTTTCACATGTTTCACTGAGGCCAAGTGGGTATTAACTCTAACGGTTGTGAAAGATGGTGGATGAGACAGATGACTTAACAGAGATTGGTATTTACTCTCCACCTCCTGTGTACCTAAAGCAGAGATAAGCTGAAAGCGAAAGAAGAGATTTTAAAATAAGTATTAAGGAGATTCACACAAAAGCCTCTTGCTCAGTGCAAGAAAAGCACTGAATAAACACTCTGTACAAATGGAAGAACATGGTTGTGTGGTGTGCAATAGTGAGGAATGTCTATGTCTGGAGGCCTAATTCCAGTGAAAACCTCATAAATTTCTTGAAAGGACTTGTTGGAAAAACAGTCGTATTACCAAGATCATTGTAAACAGGCTGCAGCATGTACCAAAAGTAACTGCTAGCGAGCTCTGTGACACTGTACAAAGAACAGTCCGAAGGAGATGGAAGATTCAAAACTATGAATTAATAACTCTTATGCCAATATACAAAAACGTCATTTTTGTGTCCTTTGACATTAGGAACTTGTACACTGTCTACGGTATTTTTGTTTCTGCACTGGGGTATTTCTTGTCAATATTATGTGGATAATAAGTGGTTAATTTTCTATGTGATCATACTTCAGTGGGATCCAAAACTGAAGCATCCAATTTATGCCAACTTTAGTTTAAATATTTTTATGTTACTTTGAGCCAACAGGCCTAAAGAATAATTTTATATTTTCAATAGAACTATGTATAAAAAATCTGTGACTAATGTGAAGACAATAACTTATTGCAAGGTATTAAAGTCACACAAAATATTAAATCAAAGGAGTATTTACGCTGTTCAATAAGTGAATATTTGTTGATGCTTAGTAGTATCTATTCCACATACCTCATTATTTCTGAACACTTTGGTGAGATACTCTTCAACTTCACATTGGAAAGAGATTTTGGGGAAAAAAGACATCTTCCTTTGGCTTTTAAAATCTGCTGGTAAAGAAATGAAATAAGCAAAATATTTTCTTAGTGGTTTTTATCATATTCTGTAAGTTTACAAATGTAACATAAGATGTATCTACAAAGTAAGCTGCAGTTTCTGATTCTTCTGTTTTAACAATGCAATTTTACTGTACTCAAAATTCAAAATATTGCTCAGGATATGACTGTAACACTACTCTTAATTACATTTTAGAATATACCAGGTTACTGGTTTCCTTGCTGTCACATCCTTCCCAGCTATACCTTCCACTGCTACTATATCACTGTTTGAAATGTGAGGAAAGCGTCACCGCCTCTAAACCCTGTCCCAGTAAAGTTCCCCTAGCTATCCCTGGGGACAACTTGCCACTTAAGTCCTAGAATTCACTCACAAAGGCTCCACACAGAAGTTTGCTTTGTCTCTTCTAAGTCCCGTCTTTGAAATTCTTATTCTATTACATCATCATATCTGTTCATTTTTAGAGATAATCTTCTAATTTTTCCCTGTCAGATTTCTTTTCCTCAAGCTTAACTTCCTAGGTTTCCTCCATAGTTCAGATTATCCAAACTTCATAACGGGGGGCACATGCGCATGATTGTGGACAATTATTTTTATTTTTTCCAAATATATTTAAAAATTTAAAGGACTAAAAGTAACACTTTTCTCTTAAGTCTGTGTTTAATTCACAGTAGGACTAGCGAAGCATTAATGCAACAGAAGCTCTGCTGATCCTTACTGAAAATCTTCAAGCTGTCTGGTGAAAGATTACACAGTCAAAAGGTACAGGAAATTTCCAGATGTGGCTTTAACTCCTTCTGCAAAGCCCAGCTACAAAGCCCCTACTGTAGTTCAGCCCTGATGCAGCTTTAATTCTTTGTAATTATTTTCTGTTTATTTTTCTCTGTAGGTAATAAAATACAGTTATCTTCCCAAATTGTATCTCCCCGCTCCTTTATTGCCTGTATTTTGAAAGATTATATACGCTTCAGTCTGAAATGAGACTTCCTAAAAAATTAATAGTTTGTTTTCACCAACTTAAATGGTGGGAAAGTGAGGACCTTGCCCATCAGTGAGGTTTATGTCATCCACAACAAGGCAGTTTTGAATACTAAAATACTGCAGTTTCATTGTATTAAACATACTTAGAGAACATACATCAGAAGTTTGGTATTCATTCTAATTTCTCAAGAAGCTATTTGACACTTCTATCACACAAACCCCCTCAAAAATATCTTCTTTTGATATTTCAGATTCAGTTGAAGTTTTAATGCCAGAAGAATGTTATCTTTTTCAGACTTAACTTTTAAGCCCAGACAAAGAAAATTTTCAGTTTCATAGGTAGGAGTTTCAAAGCCTTATTCCCAACATTAGCAGCCTTTGAAAGAAAGAAACTGTAACAGAATTAATGAACTCCTTTTTAGAATCTAACAAAATGCCCAAAAGAAATTACCTTCATATTTCTACTAAATCTAATAGTACTACAATAATTCATATTACAACTGAACTGAACTAAAAGTTGTTTTAACTTTTCAGACAATGGGACATTTCATCCCTCTGAGCTGTTGTCCTAGGATGCCTACATTACAGGAAAAAAACCCACAAAAATCACCAAAAAAACCCCATATGGCTCATATTTGGAAAGTTTTTTTCTTCAGAAGCATAATAAACTAGCATTTTAAGAAATCCCACGCTTGTGAATTTTCTTAAGAGTTGGAATCCTGAATAGAATTAAGCAGGCGTTTGAAAACTGGTAGATAATACGTGTTATTTATGAGCCCTACAAGCAACTTTGGTATTAACATTATGAAAGTGTATTTGGTTCGCGTGGCAAGGTTGTGGTATGTGGGGGGGGGGCTACAGGGGTGACTTCTGTGAGAAGCTGCTAGAAGCTTCCCCCATCTCCAATAGAGCCAATGCCAGCTGGCTCCAAGACGGACCCGCCGCTGGCCAAGGCTGACCCCATCAGCGACAGTCGTAGTGCCTCTGGGATAACATAGTTAAGGAGGGGAAAAAGTTGCTGCGCAACAGCAATTGCAGCCAGAGAGAGGAGTGAGAATACACGAGAGCAACTCTGCAGACACCAAGGTCAGTGAAGAAAGAGGGGGAGGAGGTGCTCCAGGTGCCAGAGCAGAGATTCCCCCGCAGCCTGTGGTGAAGATCACGGTGAGGCAGGCTGTCCCCCTGCAGCCCATGGAGGTTAACGGTGGAGCAGATATCCACCTGCAGACTGTGGAGGCCCCCACGCCGGAGCAGGTGGATGCCCAAAGGAGGCTGTGACCCCATGGGAAGCTCGCGCTGCAGCAGGTTCCTGGCACGACCTTTGGCCCCGTGGAGAGAGGAGCCCTTGCTGGAGCAGGTTTTCTGGCAGGACTCGTGACCCTATGGGGGACCCATACTGGAGCAGTCTGTTCCTGAAGGACTACACCCCATGGAAGGGACCCATGCCAGAACAATTCGTGAAGAACTGTAGCCCATAGGAAGGACTCGCATTGGAGAAGTTCGTGGAGGACAGTCTCCCGCGGGAGGGACCCCATGCTGGAGCAGGAGAAGAGTGTGAGGAGTCCTCCCCCTGAGGAGGAAGGCGTGGCAGAGACAACGTGTGATGAACTGACCACAACCCCCATTCCCCGTCCCCCTGTGCTGCTCAAGGTAAGGAGGCAGAGACAATCGAGAGTGAAGTTGAACCTGGGAAGAAGGGAGGGGTAGGGGGAAGGTGTTTTAAGATTTAGTTTTTATTTCTCATTACCCTACTCTGATTGGATTGGCTATAAATAAATTAATTTTCCCCAAGTCAAGTCTGTTTTGCCCATGATGGTAATTGCTGAATGATCTCTCCCTGTCCTTATCTAGACCCATGAGCCTTCTGTGACACTTTCTCTCCCCTTGTCCAGCTGAAGAGGGGAGTGACAGAGCTGCTTTAGTGGGCACCTGGTGTCCAGCCAGGGTCAACCCACCATAGAAGGTATCTTTTTAGGACGTTAAATGAGTATTTTATGGTAACTGCAGAATCCCACAGAATAACTGAGGTGATCTCACAATTACAGTTACTTCTTCACGGAAAACCAACCACTGATCTGACAGCATGTTGTCAACAAGATTTGTTTCTACCTCATTTTTAAAATGTGACTGAATGCTACCACAAAACATGAGCTAGTAGGTGGTCAAACCCAAAAACTCTTGGTCAAAAACACTGCACAAAAAGGACAGAACTGCAATGACATTCCCTAAATGTGTTATAAAAGGAAAGCATTAGTCCCATGATACAAATTAACAATACAACTATGTCAACAAGTATGGTTTGAAATTTCATATCAAAATAGAAAAGTTATGTGCTAGAAACCACCATCCTTCTAAGCAGGATGGTAAATTACAATGCCTGCAATATAATGAGGGCCAATAGAAAAACAAGAATAGTAATCTCACTTCTCCCCATGCAGACAGGGTAGACATCACCCAGAAGCATGATGCCACATCCAGGCTTTAAACCGCAGTTAACGAACATTTTTAGGAAATCAAGGAATGTTTAACAGAAGTTAATACTTGACCCCAACTAGTTCATAGGGCCTGGTACAAAATGTTACTGCAGAAGAGCTGCTCTATCACAGCAACCCAAAGGTGTGTGGACTCAACACACGCATTCAAATGGCAAATACAAGGAACCCACTATCATTGTGCTTAGTTCAAGGAGAGGAACAACACATAAATGAGAAGCAATTCCTCAGTTAAAAAAAGCAGTCAAAAGAATAAAACTATTGCAAGCAGCCTGGAAATTTTAAAATCACACAAGTGGAGGTTCAGAGCACACCCACACAACCTGCAGCTTCAGCACTGTATGTTTGCCCTTTCAGTGTCCATTATCTCAGAAAAGATACAATGTAGTTTAGAAAGGTTCAGGGAAAGGTGATGACCTATACCTAAGGAATGGCTTTCAAGTAAGGAAAGACTAAACAGTTTGCAATTTTCCACGATGGGGAACATGGTTGAGGGGAGACAGGAAAAAAGGGTATAGATTCAGATATGGCATGAAGGCTGATGAGGGAGACTGTCTAGTGCCTCTTCAAATACTAGACAAATGTTAGACTTCAAACAGAACTAGCAGGAAGCAGGTTTGACACAGGAGAGGTATTTTTTTTTCCACAGACCTGCTGTGCCATACATCTTGCCCCAGGAAAGGCCTGGTGGACTGCAGAAGCGAGCCCTCAAAGGAGCATCATGTCCTGTTCATCATCTCCGTACGGACTTCCCTGTGCCTCTGTTGGGAGCTGCTGCCAGAGACATGATGCTGGACCGATCCAGCTGCGCACACACGTAGCCAGCACCCAGAGATGCCAAACAAGATTTAACTTTCAAACCTCTTTTTCCCACTCTTTCCCATGTGAGTTATCAGAGCTGAGAACCTTCTTTTAACACATGCTAGAGTTAAGACTCTAAAAGATTTACAGTACACCTCTACTTGATCACACTAATTCCAGGCTTGCTTAATGGCTTTAATATTTCCCCCAGTTACAAATCCACTGCAATATTTAACTTTCAAACCTCTTTTCTCCACTTTTTCCCACACGAGGAAGAGGTCAGTCGGCTCATTGCTGTGGGGACCGGAATTTGGGTCTCCCTCCTTTATTCCCCCATCCGCCCCGTTACTGAGAACTCCAGCCGTGGGAGGGGGTCACGGCTCTTCGCAGCCTCCCTGAGGCCCTGCGCGGCACCTCAAGCCAGTCCCGGGGCTACCCGGGAGGCAGCGCACCTCTCCAGGACGCGCCACCACCACTGCCCCCTCAGCCCCGGCAGACACGGAGGGAGACACAGGCTCGCTCCAGACCCGGAACGCCACGAGAGGGGAAGCCGGCAGGGGCCGGGCCGCGTTCCTCCCACCCGCGGCGGCGCGGAGGCCAACGACACGCCGCCAGGTCCCCACCTACCGCCGCGCGCCAGGCCGGTCCCGCCCCCTCCGGGGCGGTGGCAGGAAGTCCCGCCTCTGCGGCCGCCGGGGATTGGCCGGAGGCGGTGCCAATCCGGCTGTTAGCATGGGAACCAGACGCACTCTGGCGGGGTTCAGGACCCCCGGGGCGGGCGGCAGTATGGCCGACCCGCAGTCCACCCAGCGCGGCCCGAGCCCTGACCGGAGTGAGCGGCGCCCTTGTCAGCGCTGAGGGGCGGCCGCAGGAGTTTCCCCCGCGGGCCGCTGCGATGTCGTTGCTGCCCCCCCACCCCGGCTTTCGAGGTCCGTGTTTCGGAACAGCCGCCGTGAGCCCTCCCCCGCCGTAACGAGGGCCGCGGGCCATCCGCAGCACCGCCCGGCTGAGCGACACGGTGACGGGAAAAGGACGCTGCCAGCGCCGACCGGCAACGCTCCCGCTCCGGGACCGCTCCTACCCCCGGCCGGGGAACGAGCGTAGCCCGCGGGGCGCCGCCCTCTTCCCCGGCCGTGCCGGACCCCAGCCCGCCCGGCTCCTCCGCGCAGCCCGTCCCGGAGAGGCGCTGCCTCCTCCACTCCCCCCGCGGCCGCTCCCGCGCAGGCCGCCCGCCGTGGGCGTACGCGATGACGCACGGAATGACGCGGCGCGACAGCCGTGTGGGCGTTGGGGCGGCCGCTGGCGCCGCGCGGCCGTTGGCCGGGGGCGGGGCGGC
>VUYV01000012.1:3692112-3729052 GCA_008711295.1 Anarhynchus alexandrinus | reverse complement strand
CGGGGCGGTGAGGGGGGTGGGGCGAGGGGAGCCGGGGAGGGGGTGAGGGGGGCCGCGGGCAGCCGGCGGAGGTTGGGGGCCAGTTCTGGTCGCCGGGCTTCCCCTGAGGGCGCCCCCAGGCAAAAGTTGGGCTTTTCTTTGTGCGGCGCCTCGGAGGGTTGGTTCCGCCGCGCCTCATGCGCGGAGTCGCTTTGTTTCTGTGCCTGAGGGGGTCCCCTCCTCTCCCCCGTCCTCCCGGCCTGCTCCGAACACTTGGTTGGTGCCGGGCAGCCCTCTTGGAGCGGCGGGTTCCCGACATCGCGCAGTGGTGGTGAACGCCGCCGCCTCTCAGACATGTTTTTTCACCGTTGCAGCGGCTGAAGCTTTGATGGACGGTGAAGGTCTTGTTTGTTTTTGCAGACCCTCCGTTTTTAAGTCGGAGTCTGCTATTGAAATCATGTCTAGTTTTGTCTGTTAGTATCAAGAAAAAAAAAAACCACCAAACTTGGGGGCGTTTGAGGTAAAGATCTGTTTGTGTTTTGGCAAAGATTCTGGTTAAATACAGTTAGTGACCCAAGAAAATCACTTCTGAAGCCAAGAATGAAAAGGTCGTAAGGGGATAGCTTTCCGTTCTCTCCTGCCTACGGCACCCAGCCCCGCAATAATGGCTCATGCTCTAATCCGGAGTTCAAAACTTGTGGCTGCCACCGCCTTTAGCTCAGACAGTTATCATAAAAATGTAAAATTGTGTTTTATCTATTAATTTATTTTAATTAAATCTTGTTTATCTAGGCTTCTTTGGTTAGGAAATAAAACAGTCAATAATTTATCATTTGTATTATTTTTCCTTGAGGCCTTGAGTTTGGAGGAGGCAAACTGATGTTAATGTTATTGTTCTCTCATCAGGTTTCCAAATGCGCGCTTCATTTCCACTTTACAGTTACTAAAAATAGAGTCAAGCTTTTTTGTGTAACACTCTGTTGCCAATACAATTTTGCAAGTTTTGGGGGGCATGTACACCTGGTGTCTCTTTAATAGTCTTGTCACTGTCAGTGCACATAACCCATTCTAATTCTGTAAATACCAGAGCAAAGTCTCAGTGTGTGCACACGTTAACATCTATGTATCAAACCATCTTTTCATCGGATGGGAGTGGGAGCAAGGTCCAGACCATTTATCTTTCCCTTGCATACACTGTCCCACCACATCGTTCCTGAAGTCTTCTAACAGTGTCTTCTGAAATCGTTGTTGTTGTTGATTTGAAGATTCTTATTTGTCTGAACTGGAAAACCCATTTGGTAAGATTCAAGGTTCCCCCTGTTCTCCAGAAAACTATTAAGTACTGTCTTGGTTTTCATCAAATACTGCAATCTGCGACTCCTTTTCTTCCTTGAAGGGAACCGGAAGAGAGAACTGATCAGGAGATAACTTCTAGTGGCTTTTAGTGTTGGTCTGTATGGTATCATGTGATGTCAATATTTATCTTGTTTCATTGTTTTGTTTTCTCTTTTTTTTGTTAGTACATGACAACATTAGATTACATTGATTCCATTTCATTAATGGAAAACACGTCGTTGTTACTGTATATTAATTCCTGAAAGGAAAGTTATTCTTCATACATTTAAAATGTTAATGAAAATTAGTATCACAATGAAGATAAATGAGGCAGTACCATGAAATAGTTACCATTTGGCTTTTATCCCAATGAGAGGCTTCTGGGGTGTGTTCTCATCTTGCTTTGTTGCTGGGGTTCTTTTTGGTTTGGTTTGTTGGGGGTTTTTTGCCCCCTCTTCTTGTGGTGCCCAATGAGAAGGAAGTGAGGTTTTATAGCCAATATTGAAATTCCACCCTAGAAAATTATCTTCAAACATAAATTTTTGACCCATCTAGTGGGAATTTACTATCTAATTGCATGACTATTTTCCTCTTAATAATATTATTATTAATAATAAAGGGTAGTTACTATTGAGTTGATTTTGGTTGGTCTTCTAGTTATATCAGATCTAAACAATTTCTTGGAGAATTCATAGGCTGTCCCATGAAACTGCTTATTGAGCAGACTAGCACAGTAGCTTACACAATGTTTTTGACTATCCGGGGGGAATATTCCAAAGATGCAAATAAACCCCCATGTGTGTGGAGCATATCATCAGTTCATCATGGCTAGTGTGGGTTGTGCTGATAGTCTGAAGCACTTGATACTGGCAAAATGAAAGGTTAAACAAAGCGAAGATTTAGAAAGTGCCATCTGTCTTCCATCAAGTAGAGCATGGGGGAGGAGGTGTGCCTAAGTGCTAGAAGATACAGAACAGGAAACCATTGGCATTTCACTTGAGTATTAATTACACACTGCAGTTTTGCTTTACATAAATGTGAATAATAGCTGAGCTGAAAATGCCAAATCTGAAAGGTATTTGATCAATAATGTCTAGACAACATTAAAAAAAAAAAAATCTACTGGGGAGCTAATACCATTACCTTACAGGAAGAAGATCTCTTCATAGCTTTCTGAAAAATGCACGTCTTAAGATAACTAACATCTTAAAATAAGCTCCATGCATTTTTGTGCCTCAGTGTTCAGTGCAGTTAGTGTAAATGTGCAATGTACAGAAAACTGAGTTCATTCAGCATGACTTCTGCGTGGTGGGAAAACCTTGCAGTGAAGGTACCTTAGATCCTACTAAGGCACTGGATGTAATTTTATTAATTTACACATCATCTTTACTCCTTTGCAATTTGATTCTCATACTTGAAAGAAGGTCGAGAGGCTTGACCTAATCTGTTTCTAAAGACATTCAGGGATAAGTGCCTGTTGACTAATGCTACCTATTGACCTCTTCCAGCAGCGTTTCTTACTATTCAATTGTTTTAGCCCTATGCCTCGGGTAGCATCTATGTGTTTCTACTAGGGAGTTGAATCTGTCAGTTGTTCTGTTTCAACTCACTGCAACAAAAATTGTTCCAGTTGGTTCAGCCCATTTTGATTATGGTTAGCCCATTTTGGCAAACCCGGACTGGCTCATGGTGGAAAATGCAACGGTTAAAAGTGTTGTGTGGCTTTTACCTAGAAGGGGAAAGCCTTTAGCTCTTTTTCCTGCTTCCCTGGCAGAATGCACTTGCTTTTCTGTTGCAGTGCACCATCTACTCTCCAAATCTGTTACGTGGGATTATGGAACAAGAAAAGCTGCAATGCAGGGCAGTTTAAGGAGACTGGGTGATGCCTGTGCTGATCTGAGTCAATGACTAATGGAAGAGAGAAAGGCTGACAGTCTCTGCCCTGAGCACAGTCCATCAGGGAATATCTATTTAGTTCTGTGGATATGTTTGGACGGGTTCATTTCCAGTTTGAATTTTGCGGTAGTCTTTAAACAGTGGCTGTTTTTGTTTGGGTGGTGGCGGACAAAACCGTTCCAGCGCCTTATTTAATCTTCTTGTTTTCTGGTCTGCATGCCTTTTCAGTGCAGAGGTTAAAGCCTGAAAGAGGGAGGACAATAAGCATTTATATGTCTTTCAGCTCTCAATATATATTGTCTCTTAATCAAGTAGTAATTGAACAATGCGAACTGAAATAGAGGTACTTATAAGAGAAACAATTGGCTTCAAAACAGACTTTTGCCTTTTTTCTAGGTGACTTACTGATGGCTTCCTGATTCTTTTTGTTTATTTTTGAAATTGACAGAAACATTGCCCAAGTGTTGTTTTCATTTAAAATATTGTGCCCTGCAGCCATTTATAACTAGACTAGCAGTCTAGTTAAAGTGTCATAAGTTCAGATTGAATTTACACTTATTTTGAAAATAACTTTTAAAAGTATGTTTAAAACAAAAAACAACAGACTTCAAAAATGACCTGCTTAAGCTCTTATTCAGTACTCAAATGGCACAGTCTTCTAAGCAACATGTAGTAGTATGAATAAATGGTGGAACAACTAACTTACTGCCTGTGTTAACACATAGCTGAATAAAACTTTCTTAACTCACCATTCCATCAATACTATCATGATTGCTCTTACTGAATCTATAAGGAAAAGACAGAAGTATCAGCAACCCTGATAAAGGCAACTCTGACGGTTGTCAATGTCTTATCCCTTTGTGTGGCTGATAGAGTTCTTTAAGAAATTCTCAAATCTGTTTTGGTTTAGGTTTTTTTGAATGGCAGTCATCAAAGTCTTCCAGGTTGCTCTGAATAAATGCTATAGGTGTTAAAAACACTGCTGTAAGAAAAATAATGGTAAGCTCTTAGTCAAGGTACTTGAAGTTTACTCCACTTAGTCTTGCTGACAGTTCCCAGACTGTACAGTCAGGTTAGTAGAGACCATTATCTGGAAAACCAAATGGATTTTGGTTCCAGTGACTACTGAACGCTACTGACAGTTTCTCTACTTTCTTGTAATCAAGTCTGGAAATACAAATGTATTTGAGCAGTTCTTTTGTGTTTAAAAGAAGACTCTAAGGTAGCTTTTACTGTGCAGAATGAATCCTTATATCGAAATGTCTTTGAACTTTAGTAAAATGCTATTCCTTCTGCCTCCTCTTCAGCAAACATCTGTCTGCATTCTGTCTTCAGCCTTGAAGCCTCCAAGATTATTGTTCTTTGGAACTAGATGTGGGGTTTGTGTTTCACAGCCTGGAAAATTATCAGTACCCTTTCCAGTATTCATTTCTTCTTTCAAATATGTTGGAAGAGCATTGATCATCATTAAAGTGTTTATTTTTTTTTTATTTTCAGTTTTAATTTTTGAAAATTAGAAAGGGGAAAGGGCAGAGTTGTGAGAATTGAATCTTCAGGTTTGGGTCCTTTTACCACAGACAAATATAGATGAGTAAGTGAAGAATATTATTTCTTCTTTCTAACATCTGCAAAATCATCTTCACAGTCCCATTATTTTGTAATACTAGACTGTAAGAGATTTTTTAACGATACTATGTATGGTTTGTTTTTTTTTAACAGTCTGCCAGGAGTGGTTGATGTAACAGATATAACAGAATTCTTTGGATTCTTTTAAATAGTAGTCTAATACTGTCTTTTTTTTCTTCTGCCTATGCCTACTTTTTCTATTAATTTTTTTGCCCTCATTCTACCTGATTTATAAAGACTCTTCTCTTCTGCTCTGGCATTTCTGTTGTGGATTTTCTTCTTCCTTTGCTGAGAACGTGGTGGACTGGGAAGATATTAATGAATACAACCCAAACTGAGTTTGAATACCAGCCAGTGAAAGGGAGAAACTTGGGTTAGTCTATAAGTACAGAACACAAATATGAGCATAAATCACTGCCTATGCTTTACTCCATAACTGTCCTTTCTCTGAAAAGTAGCATCTATTTTCTACTAGTAGTTCTTGTAAACAAGTACTTGCCTTGCTAAAATTTTGTTCTGGCTTAGTTCGGCAGTTTTTAAGTTCACATGTTTTTCCTCTAATGCACATACACAAGTAAAAATTACGTAATCTAATCAAACTAGACAGAAATTCAGTTTTTGAATATGTTTGTAAGCAAGGAGTTTTCCATTACTATAGATGACAGTTCTGAAAGCAACTGCCATTAATAAAAGGTGGAAACTGCTATTTGATGCTTTCATCTTATTATTTTCATCCCCAAATCAGCATTAATCAACACTTCTGTGGCCGTTTCTTGTTTGTGATTATTCAGTTACTGTATAAAATACCATTTGACTATGGAGCAACACAGATAAGTTGTGCCTTCTTTTTTTCAACACTAATTGGTGTTGAACCATCCATGCTTCACTGGCTTTCAAAAAGTCATCTCAATGGAGGTTTTGGGTTTTTTTTTTTTCATTACTTTAAGTAGCGTGATACTGTTTCATCCTATGCTTTTCTCATTCATTCCTAAGTAAGACTCTGTATTCTGATGTGAAGGTGGGAAAAGGCAATATAACGCCTGACTGGAATTCCTTTTCTTTTCCTCCTTGAAAATAGCTCAAACAGAATGTTGCAAAAATAGAGTCATCTTCCAGGCAATAGTTGACGACATGGCTGTTTTGAGGCAATTCCTTAGAATGTGTTGGCAGGATGCAGTAGTAGGGAAACTGATACAAGGAAGTGCATTTCAACATTTGTTAGGGCCATATCTCATAGCCAGTCTTCTAAAAGTCTTAACTGAGAGATTGTTTTATTAAAATCACTTTCACTATGAAAAGACTTAGGTGGTTATATATCTAAATAGATTTAAAACCAAAACAAAACACTAATTCTTCCTTAGAGCGCCCACTTGCAGGCGAAAACCCACCAATTTGATATTTATGATAGATCTTCTGACCTTTTAGTAATTTGTTATGTCTTGTATATTGAATGTGGTATTTTAGAGGAAATCTTTAAGTTGTGAACCATGTTTTCCTTTGGAATAAGTGCTCTAGAATTTTAAATATTACCCCTTCAAAAGTGAGCCTATTCACAGACTTTTAATGCAAGTTTTATTTCTAGTATCCATTTGTAAATTCTCTGCTCTCAAGTGATTTGCTTTTTTTGTCAGTAAGCAGATCAGTATCTTCTGACTTCACACACATATCAAAAGAACCACAATTTTAATTGTCTGTGATGCTGTATTTGAAATTCTAGAAGGATTAATTACAGAGAAGCATATAAGTTCTGGGGTTGGTTTTTTGTTGTTTTTGTTTGGTTTTGATTTTCTTTCTCCTGTGCCTGGAAAAATAACATTGCAGCATTTGGAAGATCACTCTTCTGTAAGCTGGACTTTCCAGCAGGTGGAGGGAGATGATCTTTCCCTTCTACTTAGCACTGGTGAGGTCTTACCTGCAGTGGTGTGTCCTGTTCCAAGCTCCTGAGTACAAGAGTGACATGGACATACTGGAGAGAGTCCAGCGATGGGCTGCAAGGATGATTAAGGGACTGGAGCATCTCACATATGAGGAAAGGCTGAGAGAGCTGGGACTGTTTAGCTTTGAGAAGTAAAGCGCAGAGGGTATCTTGTTTACATATCTAAATACTTGAAAGGAGGGTGCAAAGAGGACAGAGCCAGGCTCATCTCAGCTGTGGCTAGTGACAGGACCAGAGGCAGTGGGAATAAACTGAAACACAGAAGGTTCCCTCTGAACATCAGGAAACACTTTTTCACTGTGAGGGTGACTGAGCACTGGCACAGGCAAGTTTTGGAATCTCCGTCCTTGCAGATGCTCAAAAGCTGTCTGGACATGGTCCTGGGCAGCTGGCTCTAGGTGGCCCTGGTGGTGCAAGGGCGTTGGACCAGATGACCTCCAGAAGTGTCTTCCACACTCAACTGTTCTGTCATTCTATGACTTTTTAGTTCAGAAATTGTAACGTTGGAATTTGTGATAAATTCAAAATAAAGCTTCCTCTTAGTTTTTATTGTGCGGATGATGGTGGTTATTATTGAGCCTTGAATGTTAGGCTAATATTTTGTGCAGTCTTTGGATGTTTGGTGATGTTCTTGAGATGATAAACTGCTACAAGTTGTATTTTTTCATTGTACTTTTCTGTCTAAAACTAGATTATTTTTTTTAATGAAGTAATCGTATTAGTAACCATTCCTTTATGAAGACTTCCAGTGTGGACTTTTCTGAAAATTGTAATCTTGAAAGAAGATGAGTCTTTGTGGAATTTTTTTTTTTTTTTCCCCCTGTCCTGAAGTCACCAGTGGTCTGCCCAAGCTGTTTAAATAAGACAAACAAGCAGTTGCTTCCCTCAGGAAGGAAAAGTGATTAACCAGAATTATAATTATTGCTGTTTCCACTAATTTATTCTTGTCTCTTTTGCATATATGCAGAGCACAAAGTAATCATAGTGGGACTTGATAATGCTGGAAAGACCACTATTCTTTACCAATTGTAAGTATATGAGCTACTTAGTTTTTCTGTTTACATTTTAGTATTTGTCACTGCTTAATTGATTGAAAATTCAGCTTTGCAACCTGGCGGAATCTCTAGGCTTCTGGATCACAGTTTGTACATTAATGGTATTAGTTGTTCTAAACAGTAAATATTAAAAGGATAGTGAAGGAACTGCAGTGTTTTAAAACTGAACTGTAAATTGAATAAAAAAATTGTACATACAAGCACAAAGTGAACTGCAAATTTTTGCCATCAAAGCCTATCTTTATTTGTAAGCCTAGAAATAATCCTGCTGCCAAGGACTGCAGAGAATAAAGTGATTTCTAAATTAATGGAAATTCTAGCCACTCTGCAAAAATCCATAAATGTTTCCAAATGTTTCCCGATTTCATTGTCTAAAATTTGTGATGGAGGATTCCTCAAGATAGTATTTCATCCTGCCTAGGTACTACCTTTATAATTTTCAATAGCATCATTGCATGCAAATCTTGCCAGCAGTACAAGCATATCTATGATAAATTCAAGAATGTTGGCAGGAACATAATTACTATTGTAATCATGTAAAAGGAGGAGGGCATAGCCAAATGACTGTGCACATAGTTGGACAGAAAGGCAGCAGAGGATGTTTAAAAAAAAAAAAATAATTTGACAAAGCTTAAAGGTAGAACTGAGAAATTTTCAGCCATGTAAACAAACAGTCCTTAGTAATTTGTTTTGATATTGAATTACTAAGTTGAGTGCTCTGAAAAAATTATGTTCTGATTTATATTTTGCGCAGTTTAGTGTTCCTCTTATTTGGGAACTTTAGAATAGCAGCTTCTACCTTGAAACAAGTGCATTTTAAGTATCTGTTAAAGAGTGTACTTTAAAAAGAGAAGTCTCTTTAAATGCAGATGCTTATCCATTTGTTATAAGCCTTCTATGTTCTTATTTTTGTTGCTGTTTTCTTTAAGCATGTTTACAGTCTCTGCTACAAAAGCCTGTCAACAACAGTTTTTTAGTCCAAATTGAGATTGAACTAATCTTTTTACTAAAGAACTGCTCTCAAATATTTGCTTTATTTCTATAAAAATTCAAATGTATAGCTTTTTGAAATATGCCAAGTTTCTTTAATCTTTTTTTTAGCAGAATTATACATATTTACTTTTTCTACAACAAATTTGTTGTAATTGAGCTGTAACAAGCCTTGTGGATTTTACTGGCTGGTCTTTATGATGTGATATTTTTTTCCTTTAGCTTAATGAATGAAGTGGTTCATACTTCTCCAACCATAGGAAGCAATGTAGAAGAAATAGTGGTGAAAAACACTCATTTTTTAATGTGGGATATTGGAGGACAGGAGTCATTACGGTCATCGTGGAATACCTATTATTCAAACACAGAGGTATGAGAAGTTGCTTTGAAATCTGCAGATTCAATAAGTTTGTTTGAAATTGTATTTACTTATTTATTAGGAACATTGGTAGATTTTTATAAAGATTGCACCTGTGTTGTTTTTAAATTGTTTTGAGGAAGAACAAACCCAAAAGGTGTAAAGTGTCTCTGGTATGCAGCCAGTTGTCTGGTAATATTTGAAGTATTACTTTCCAGTAATGTTGTTTGATCTGTGGTATAAACTATGAAGTTAGACTTTTTTCTAGACAATTAAATGATATCAAAATACACTTCTAATCAAACGGGGTTTTTGCATGTTTTTTCAAGTAGATTAAAAAGAAAAATTTACAATGTACTTTGCAAATTCGGTGAGGGTTTGCAGTGATTAACCTAAATTCTGTACATCTAGTCTGAAATGTTTTTGAGGTAACAATAATTAAAGATGAGGAATGAAACTTTCTCCAGGCAGCAGTATTTAAAAAGCTCATCGGCTTGTGGCTTTTATCCAGAGGATAAAGGAAAGTCTAGCTGTGCAGTACTCATAAGGTAACTGGTAAAGCTCCCATTGCTGGAAAGGCTGGAGTAGAACTCAGCAACAAGTTGTCTTCTGGGGGTTTCTTTTTTGTGCCAGTCTTTTTGATGCCTAAAAGTTATCAATGCAACATGCACATAAAATCTCTGTAACCTCACTTTCAGACTTCCACATTGATGTAAAAGATTTTAGACTTCATTTCTTACCCTTTCTACTAAAAGTAGAGGTCTCTTGTAGGTAAGCATTCCATGCTCCTGTAAAAATGAGGTTTTCTGCCTTATATCCCCCCTTTGAAAAAGAGATTAGGATGTTCCACCCCAGATGTTCAGAAACTTTTTATCTACTGAAGGCCTGGTGGCGATATCTCAGCCTTCATCTCTGATTTTGTCTAGAAAAGTATGGCTACATCTAAGACTCATACACATGAGGGTGAAGCAACTTCTGCCAGCATTGTCTTGTACAATAACAATAAGTTATTGTCCATTTGTCCATTGAGAATATTTGATTTTGGAATTTGGGGAGATGCATGTATTAGTTTGGTTTTGGGTTTTTTTTTTTGGATCCGTTTGGGACATTCTTCAACATATTCGGGCTTATTAGTGTGCTTTCTAGCACTCAGAAAGAAGAATTTTCTCTTTACTTAGAAGCTTTGTCTGCTGGAAACGGTTGAGGAAAAAAATGGGGTCTGTTTAGTATGCTAATCCTAGCCTCCCGATATGAATAATTCCTTTACTGTTTTTCCTCATCTGCTAGACATCTCAAAGTCACAGCAGCATTAAATTGACTTAGTTTTTCATACTTTGTGGTCATTTTCAATGGGTGATGAATCTCCTTAATTTTATAAGGGAAAGTGATTTGGAGCATATGTTGGATAATTATAGCGGTGACTTCTAATCTTTCTCTTTTGTTACTATCTCTCTTTTCTCTCTTTCCTTACATGTAAATAGAAGCAATCTAAACAAAGTCTTTGGAGTAATGTAAAAATTCCACAAATAAGCTTTTTAGTGCATACCTGTCCTACTTAGTTTCAACTTAATATGGCTAATTCTGCAATTATGTATTAAGAGTCAGATCATATTTTTACAGAAAGGATGTTGAGACAGACTTACAGACAGAAGATTTGGGGGGAGAGACAAGGGGAGGGAGCTGCCATGGTTAAGTTATTGGGGGTGGGGGAAAACAAAAAGAGTTACATTAAAAGAAAAGGAATGGAAAAGTATTCCCATCTGGGCAGAGAAGTGATGGAGTCTCTCAGATGAATGTCATCTCCTTGTTTTTCTCTCCAGTGCAGCATGTGCTCCCTGTAACTTTTTTTTTTTAATGTATATAGTATCTGTATAATTTTCATCAGAACATGCTTGATCTCCCTAATGGTTGTTCCCACCTACAATGCTGTTAGCACTGCTTGGAGCGCGCTCTGGGCAGGGCAAGTGTTGAACACTGATCAGCTGTTATGGCTTGTGTACACATACTATTGCATAATGCTTACAAGCATTTACTTGAGTATTACCTACTATGTAATGCCTTGTCTTTTTCCTCTCTAATGCAAGGCTGTAAAATGGAAAGTACAAAACAAGGGGCAGAAAGAGCGGGGTAAAAGAGAGTAATTTTCATTCCAGTGACAATTGCTTGCCATGGGAGACCTGGTATACCAGACCTAGCAGTGTCTCGGGATTCAGAAGTGCGTGGCCATGAGAATAATGTGCCTGGCAGGAACAGTAAGGGTAAAATCTCTGCTGTAGCCGTCTCCAAGTGCTGAGGTGGAAGGGTGCGAGGCGGAAGGGTGCGGAAGTTGTAAGTGAGAGGCCAACTGCACAGGCCCTCTGCATTACAAAGGTTAAGGTGTTGTGCAACAACATAATGCTAAGCCCTACAGGTATATAGCTTTCTGAGGTCTGATGAAATCTACTTTGAAATAACATATCTTAAGCCTTGTGAGTAAGATGATGCTGAATTGTGAAAAATGTTTCTTTCAAATTATAAAATTTCAATTTCAGTTTTGTCATTTTCTGAATATGCAAGTAGTAGTGGACAGTAGTAACTGTTTTCATTGATAACTGTGTAATAAGTTTGTCATCCACATTTTAAATGTAATCCACTATGTGTAGGTGCTTTTGGTAGCTACATCACTATTTTGCTTATGATGTAGGGCCTGAAAGTCCACCAAAGAGATTTAACCATAGTGAGTTAAAGTAGAAGTGCTGAAATGTACAAGCACGATGTTGTTTTTTTTTTTAAACTGTGATCTTCATGTATGATTCCCAGGGCTCTAGCAAAAGACTGTATCAATAAACCTCTTGTTCTATTTTCTAGTATGGTCTGAAAGTCTATGCCTCTCTTAAATAGGAAGACTTGTGGTAGTGGTCTCTTGAAAACATGCTTTCTGTAATTTAAACTTTGTACTTACAGAGTGTACTATTGTTTTTTTCCCCCTAGTTCATCATTCTTGTTGTTGACAGCATTGATAGAGAGCGACTCTCTATTACAAAAGAAGAACTTTATAGAATGCTTGCTCATGAGGTATGGGGCGAGTTGGGATAATAGTTTTCTTTTGTTGTGAACAGTCAAATAACATTACAAGCTTCCTAATTTAACAAAAGTTATACTGTCACAAAAAAATTTCTGAGCCTAAATGTGTATGCATATTGATCATGTTTTAACACCTTGTAAATTATAAATACACAGGAGAATTATTATGAAGCACTTCTAATAGGGCTTGCTTGATTGTAATCAAATCACTCTTTACTTTGCAAATTTTGAACTTCCAAAATATCTTAAACTTCATATTAGTGTAACTGGGTATTGTTGTTCACCACCACTATCTCTCTTCTTTAAGTTAAATCTTTAACATTTCAAGAAACATTATTTATTTTATTTTTATTTTAGAAAGTCAGCAATTCAATTTCTCGTTCTTGTTTGTTTTAATCCTGTTTCTTAAAATTAAGGAGAATATATGATACAATGGATAAATTAGTTTCAGTTCAGTTTCCTTCTGAATTATTTTGTTTGTAGTTTTATTATTATGTGTTGTATTGAGGAGTTTTCAACATTGGGTTGACTCCCTCAAACATCCTAACATCTACATCGGATTAGCTAATGAACCACTTATACATTAGTGTAAGAAATATAAAGAATGTTTTAATGTACTAAGTATTCTCATGTACAAGAAGTACATTAAAACATCCTGTGATCACCCTCAGACTAAATTTGGATTGTTTTAAATCTAAATATCTTCCTTCATTTTTTCAAAGAAAAGGATTTAGTACAGTGGAAGTAATTCTGTTGAGCTAATTTCTCTGAGACATTTGCATTGTTTCAAGTGAGTGAGTTATTCCTTTGGAGTTAATATTAATATAGTTTGGGTCTGGTGGTAAGTAGCAAACACGCTACCGAAAAAGGGGAAAGATGACTTTTTGTGGTGAAGTTTTCCCATGTAGTTTATTAGTTTCCAATGTTATAAACTCTTATGAGAGTTTGATCTACCATTTCTTGAAAACAGTTGGTAGGCATAGACTGGACTATTTGTAGGAGTGAATTTTCAACTTTGGACCATATGGGTTTGGGATTTTTTTCCTTTTGATGGAGAAGTAGTCTCAAAATTTAATATATGTTGAAATGTGTTAAACACTTTTAATTACAGTTGTCAGCTTCCTGAGTATTGCATTTGTTTACCCTTCTGCACTGCTAAAACCATACATCCCAGTTCTTGTCTCATTGCTGTGTGGAATCCTAATTTCCATATAGAAACAAACCAACTTTTTATTAGTTTCTGTTTTCATTAAAGCTGCTGCAGCATTATTTGAGCTCCCTTTTAGGAACAATGGGATACAACTTAGAAGAATTTAGATAGCTTTCTTAAATTGTTACTACTTTAATCGCTACAGAACTTGTTTAATGAAATTGCAAGTAATTTCAAGGGAATGATATCTAGCAGGCTTTTCTGTTTGAATAGTATCTAATGTAGATTTTGGAACGTTTATCCAATAATAATTTGCTGGCTGGATGGCTTGGAGCTTTATGAAATATATTTTAACAAGACTTTCATAGTTAACATATGAACGTGTGGTCAACACCAAAAGGATAGTCATATAATACATTATAATTTGATTCTCTGCAGTGGAGATCACTTCTGAATAAATTGGTTTCTTCAGTCTATGTAATTAATTTTTAGTGTAGTAAGTCTTTTAAAACTGCATGCTGCTGTGTAATTGTAGATTAGCTTGAATACAGTTCTTTTAAGAAATTCAGTTAACAGAATAATAGCCTTTTAGTTCTTTATAATAACTACTATGAATACTCTAAATTACTTCTAGGATTTACGGAAGGCTGCAGTTCTCATCTTTGCAAACAAGCAGGACATGAAAGGTTGCATGACAGCTGCCGAGATATCTACATACCTCACCCTCAGCTCCATAAAGGATCATCCGTGGCACATTCAGTCCTGTTGTGCTTTGACAGGAGAAGGGTAAATGCTTACTGCTTAGTATAGTAATACATGGTAAATGAGAATACTGATTTAGAAGCCTGTTGACACCAATGTGGAGTTACTGAAAGAACAAAGTTTCTGATATTTGCAGTCAGAGGGACATTTTGAATTTTTCCTTTTCTTTATTGTACCTGGTGGATTTTTTTCGTAGGTTAAATTCCAAATTTGTATGAAAGTCTATTAACTTACTGTTAAAAAAATCCCAAACAACACAAAAAAAAATCCCAACACCACCCCCCCCGCAAATACGTAGCTGTTGGCTCTGTGCACTACCCTCTCATTCTGTGGGTCTTTGTGTAGTTAAATAAATATGCTACTGTTGTCTTCTTTTACGTNATCAATCTGGCATAAAACAAAATTGTTACCAATGTTAAACCTTTTGTTTATTTCTGGCTCATGTAGCTAATTTTGAAATTTGTGTACCTTATGCCTGCAATTACTAAAATGGAAGGCTGAGCTTTCCTTAGATCCTTTGTCTATAAAGGTCAAAAAACATTTTTGGATGCCTGTAACAAGTTGGATAGTGTCTTGGTTACGTGGTTTGAAGTGTGCTATTTTTTCATCTTGATTCTTAAAGCAGTCTTATGTGTAATAGTTAGAGGGTTTTTTTCAATAGTGTGGTCTTGTGACATCAAAAATAGTGAATCCAACGGAGTATTTGGGAAGTAAAAGCATCTTCCTCACTTCAAGCATGAAATATTTTCTAATGTTATGGGGATGTCTTGTAGAGTGATTGGTAGCATTCACTTCCTTAGGGTGGGATGTGTTAGGGAGAGCAAATGTTTTTTTTGATAGAGTCTTTGAATTGTGTTGTTTCTATTCTAAGAGTTAACTCTGCTTTCCTCCTACCAGTTTTGCCAAAGTCACTTTTGAGTATTCAGTTTATGTACAAACTTAGATCTTCAAACAAGTTGGCATTTGGAGGAAGGTAGACATTGATGATTATGAACTTTGGTTTAGAAACATTGGCCATTCTAGGCGGCTTCTTTCTTACTTAAAAAGAAAAAAAAGATGAACAATTAGAATACTTAAAACTGTGACAGTAGTGAGACCAACTCATAAAAAAAATTCCCAGAGTTAGATCACTGAGCTGAATCTTCCTTGCGAATATCTGACGGAAGTCAAGGGGGATTAGCCCTGTGTGAGTGAAGATAGCCCTCCTGGATAGCTCAGTCATGATTTACTTTACAAAGGTAAAGCTTAAAGGTGGCATAAACTAGGTAGTTAGATCCCTAGAAAATCAAAGGAAAACCTGTCTTCTGAAATGGGAGACTTTTAGATAGAGATGCAAATTGAGTGAATAAGCAGATTAGATCCCATGCAATCTTGGTGTTGAATATAAACACTTTTAATTTTGTAATGGGATTTTGGAATTCTTGATACTCTGCCTTTTCATGAACCAATTCAGTCTGGGTAACCTGTCCTTTGTCTTTTAGTATTGGTATGTAAAGGCCTAGCTTTCAAGTAAGCAATCTTTCATGGGAAACCTGTAGAAAAAAGAAAAAGTTGTTCAGTTCCATGTACGTATGAGTAAGCGTGTTAAGAAGAGTGTGTTTTAGATTTACAAGGAAAAAAGATCGAAGGAGTGCCAACCTTCAATAAAATAGCGTGCTTGACCGTTTTGTAGTTAAACCCTAAATAGACTTAGTTTAAAACACTGTTTACTGTGTTCAAGTTTTGATCCCATCTGATTTTTTTTTATTTTAATTTTAAGTAGATGTTTTTAAACATAAAACCAAGTAGAAAATACTTCAAAGATGTTAGAACAGAACTAGTACCAATTTAACATCTCTTATTTTTCAGATTATGCCAAGGCTTGGAGTGGATGACCTCCCGTATTGGAGTGAGATAGCTTTTTAGAAGAGACTTCTATTTATCCTGTGAACATGTACATTTTTCTGTACTTCTGGCTGCTGAGGCAGTGACCATGTTTAATTTATATCAGCCAACCCCCAAGCTGTACTTGAATCAAGCACAGTTGAACGGAAACACAAAGTATTTTCTTAACTTTTTTTAATACACTAATCTTCAACTGGATGAACATATGTGAATCTGTTTTTAAGCATTGAAATTCCTCTGAATATGTATTCTAACTTTTTCAATGATAGCTTTTTAAAATCTGTTTTGTCATTGTCAATATTTCATACTTCCTCTTTCTAAATAGTTTATATAACTTACTAACAGAAATGAGCGCAGTTTGTTTAATGATGAAAAAGTAGTGAGTAGGTTGACTTTACTCTGGCATAGCTTTAGCCTCTAAGGATAACCATATCTCCAGCAGGGCTTCCTGGAACATCGGTAGAGTTCTAGCCAGCACGTAAGTTACTAGTTATGAATGCAAGTTTTTAAACGCTGAACGAGTTAGTTATAGTTAATATTGTGGTGGCTTTTAACCTGATATATAATTGAACTTCTGCCTTAAACAAATCTATTCCATTCTCCGTTTCTGTGGTAAGTAGTTCTAGGACATGATTCTTTTACTTGAAAATACATCTCTGTACAGAGGATAAAAATTTTGTTATTGAGTGCTGGTTTGGTCATTTAGAACTTGAATTCCTTTTTGAAAATAATCCTCTTGATAATTAAATTTGGAATCATGGCAGCCAGTGTTATGTGTAGACTTGCTGTCATCTGTTAAAATTTTAAATACTGTATACATGAGCCTTACTCACCTTTTAGTGAGAGTGCTGTTTTCTAAATGAATGCAAAATCAAAAGGGAAGCCAGATTTATAAACAGAACAAAATCACGGTGCTTTACATGTAGACTTCAGAGTGAAGCTAATCTTGACATTTATTTACCTACTATCAAATATGTTTTCAGATTCTGTTGCAGAGAAAATATTTTGCCTTAATTTTTGTTTTTAGTCTTCTTTGCACTTTTGATGGTGTTCAAGTTAGATTCATTCACCTGAAATTTAGGAATTGGAAGTTGAAAAAGTAGAGAGCTTTCATTTGAAAAACAAGTGGTGAAAGATTGGACCTAGTAACTCTTAATTCAGTTTGAAGGGGATGAAGTTAGATCTGTAAAGAGAATCCAAAGCTACGAATGAAGTCAATTGAGAACATTAGGTACCAAAAAAAAAGCCAACCACCAAATGCCCCAAAAAAATCTGAGGGGAAAAAAAAAAAGAAACCAAAAACAATACTGGACACTCAATTCCTAGTGAAATCCCAGCAGCAGTCAGGTGTCTAACCTACATAAATGCTTTTCAGGCTTTCCAGAAGCACCATTCTGCACTTTTGCATGTCTAAAAAACATGTGGAGTCTAGTTACTAGAACCATTTTGCTTATTGACTGTAAGCCTTTAATGACAAAATGTTTCTGTTAAATCTTGTTTTGATAATTCAAGCACACCGACTTTTCTTTAATAAAATTTTAAGTTTTGTAAATTTCAATTTGCTTCCATTTTTATTTGAACAAGGCTTAATGAATTTTTAAAAGTATCAGCAAATATGTTGTCATAAATATTAAAAAGAAGTCTTTGAATACATGTGGAAACAGTGATTGGTTGAATGAAGTTGGGTATTAATGCCAGTTAGCAAAAGTCACATTCAGGAGAAAGACCATGCTGATTGTCAAGTCAAAATGCTCAGAAAATAATTTAAATCAGTGAAAAGTAGTGGTTAAAATAGAGCAGTGCAAGGCAAGGCTAAAATCTGATACTAAAGCTTCTTGCACCCATGTTCATGCTAACAAGTGTTCTAATGTGTGAAAATAAGATTTGTTTTGTTCTTAAGGAAGCAAATTATAAATGAAAAAAAATAAAATGATATTGTGAATGTGGTTTCATGTTTGGTGACTTAATAATTTCAGTTTGCAATTTAGATTTACTTTCAGGTTTATTTTTATGCAATTCAGAATATAGCCATGAATATTTATAAAAAGCACTATCTGGATGTATAACCCTTTGATGGTTTAAAAAAAGGCATGATTTTGTATTTAGTGCTTTCCAGGTGTTAAAGGAGAAGCTGCTGCCCAAGCATTCATACACCACCCAAGTCTCTCTCTCTGTGCAGGCAGGCCCTTGACTGCTCTTATCTTGTTGATTTGCAGTCTCTGCTGAGCGTTGGACCCTCCTTATCTTCTGGTTTACGCTTCTTGTGCACCTGTGCTCACTGGAAGAACATGGGGAAATGAGAAGTCCTGGGGAACTGAGAAGTCCCAGACTTAGGGAAAACAATACCAAAACATCAGTGTGTTATCAAGGTTTTTCTTATACTAAAAGACTAAACACAGCACTGTACCAGCTGCTAAAAGTACTAAGAAAATTGCAACTCTATTGCAGCCTAAAGTCTTCAGCAAATCTAGCTACTCATGCTAAGTAAAGCTAAGCAAACAGCATAAATCGCACCATATGATAACCCTAAGTAATTTATTCTAATTCAGACTTACTTATTTGAGCTAAACTGGTATCTCTCAACACAAAGTAAAACCATTCATAAATCTATAGTTTGATTACTAAATACAGTCTCACCTGAGGTAATACATCTAACTTTGATTAGGAGGAAATGGCCAGATGGTAGACCTTGGAATATCAGAATAATTAAAAGTTTTCTTTTAATTCCTTAACACTTAAGACCTTTGAGTACCTTTTACAGAAGGAAACATTCTTGACAATAGCTATGATTTTGTTCACCTTACTACTTCATTTTCTACTACAGTTTTCCATTTATGCTATTGGTTTGCTCACAGCACTGATGCTGTGGTTTGTTTTCTTGAAAAAGGCTTGGTGTGGAATTTTGGGGGGTTTACTTTTAATCACCTTCAGAGCCTGCATAAAAGTGGTTTANCCGCACTTGATCTTCTTCTACAGTGGGCGCATAAAAGCGGTTTGATTAAAATAATGTATACAATGGAGTGCTTTAGAACACTGCATGTGTCTTTGCACTGCCAAACACTTTTTATTTTTTTTGTTAATCTGTATGTAGTAAATATCTTGCAGGTAGTTTTGCCCTTAAAAGTATTCTGCATTTAGTATACTGTTCACAAAGAACAATTAATCAATCAGCTTCTCAGTGGAAATTACAAATGTTAGGAAACAATTAAAAACATCCTCGAGTAAAATATCACAAACATTTTTCTCCTAAGTAATCCATTTTACCCAAAATATGATACTGTAATAAAGTAATTGATATGCATGTTATAGTCTAATTTATAAAATCAGACCCATTGTGTTAAAATAATGCATTATATTATGAGAGCGGTAGTTCTGGTTTGTTTAGCAGCCTCTGTGAGCACGCACCTTTGAGCAATTTTTGCCATGCTTGGATGAGGTTGGCAGGATCGGCTTTTTGAAAGTAGTCTTTGCAGACTTCTAAGCTCTTTTGCTTAACTGAATTTGTTTAGTTTATCTGAAATGGCATTATGTTTTACAGTAAGACTTTCCCTTCCCTGATGTGTTTGTCTGTAAGTTAACTGTTGTTACTAAGTAGAACCAGTAATCATTTTAATGTTTCCCTCCCTGTTAATCATTTTAAGACTGAATTGCATAAATAAGTACTAGAAAAAATAAGCTGGCTAATTGAGTAGGGAGTGTACTGTCCTTCCTATCTCTTTTGTCCACCTAAATTTTATCTGTTTCAATAATATATGGTAAGTGAAAATCATTTACTAAGAAAAAAAAATAAATTTGTGACCATAAAAAGTTGCTTTTCCTTTTGTACCTTTTAGCACATTAAAGTGGGTCATTTGTGGTTGAAAAGGAAAGTTTTCTGTCCCTTCTTCACAGTTCACAGCTACTGTAGCTTGCAAATATTCAAGTGTTCTCTATTACAATTTCATATATTGAATTTTTGAGAAGTTCATTTGCTCTTCATAAAATGAAATGCCCTCTGTAAAACATGCAATTTTAATTTTTTCCAGTTTTGAAAATAAAATTCTGTAGTCAAACTTACATATTGTAACAGATACCAAAGTATGGTTTTGGGGTGGAAAATAGCTCTGATGAAAAATGACTTAAGTGTTCGATTTTTGTGCTCTTCAAGTAATTTTTCTAAGAAATTGTACTTTCATTTGTGGTTTTGGCCAAAACATGACTTGTAGACAAATATTTACAGACAGATCAATAATTTGTGTTGAGTTGTAAAAATGGAGGGAGGGAAGTACATCCAGCTGAATTCCTGTTTTTCTGTTCAATCCCATAACTATTTCATAAGGATAGGCTTTAAGCAGTAGATACTTTTCAGTGTCTTTGCTTAATTTTGACTTTCTTAATGTAACATGTTTTCTTTTTCCCCAGTTATTCCAAAATTCTTCCCAAAGAATAAAGGGTTTTGAAGATTTTTCTCAAAGCAGAAGGGCCAGAGTAGCAAAATAAGTGTGTGACTGTATTTACATGCTCTTACCTGGACTTGATGCATCTCTCGCGTAGGAGTACACCTGAAACACTGTGTATAAAGCTGCCTTCCTGAAACCGTACTTTGTATGAGGTGTAAAAAACAAACCCAGAAACCTCACACACTTGTTGGCTTTGGTTTCTTAAGTTAATGGAAAGATAAGCATGTGTTAAATGAAGAGAAAACTTTGTAGATACAAGCCAACAAGTTATGGAATTTTAGGTAGTTCAGAACTTCTATATGGCTACACGGATGTCACCGTAGATAGTCAAATCTGACATAAAATTGCTTTGTTTTCAGAACACTGAAGCTGGAACATGTCAGCTTTCATAGGCACAAAAGTTCTCCTTTTGGCTGACTGTGACTTCTTTATAATTTAGTTCATTAAGTGCAATGTTCAGTCTATTTGAGAGATCCTGAATATGTATCAGAGGTCTTTTTCACTGTTCATGAGCATGTTCACGGCAATTTGCATTAAGGGTGTACCTTCTCTTACTCTCTGTACTTGCCATTGGAGGTCAGGCTTAGGAAATGAGCTGTCTTGATGGTGCTTTACTACCTTTCCACCTTTCCATCCTGTCTCTCATTGGAGCTCTTGTCCTTTTTTTTTTCTTTTCTTCTTCCCCCTGACATATTGTTGCCTTGTACTGTCTTGTCTAAAGATGCTGACGAAGGCATGTGAGGTAAAAAAACCCGCTGTGGTCATACACTATAGGTTTTACCAAGTAAGTTGCATTTTCCTTATACAGCTGTCTTGCTAAATCCAATCTCATTTCACTGTTATCTCCCTTTTTTTTTTTTTTTTTTTTTGCATAGGTTAAGTACCTTCTCTCTGTTTGTTTGTGCTCATGTTTATCCTCTAGCCTCGAGTAGTCTCCATTTCCAAGGCATTGCTGGCATGTTATCTGGAGATCTAAAGAGTCCCCTAGCTAGATGTTCTACAGAACGCAGTTTCCGGTACACGGGCACAGATTTCCTGAAGTTTAGCCAGGCAGGCTCTGCTAACACTCGGGATCCGTGTCACAGCTTCCTCCAGTGCCTGCGGACACTGGCAGTTTTCTAGTTTTAATCTTTGCCAGTTCTGTATCAAATTTAAGACTCACTATTCCCCACTTGGATTTTTGTTCTGAAATGTGTGCTGTTATCCTGATCTTGCAGAAGACCATTTTTTCTGTAACAAATTCCATAAATATAATATCTAGAGAGACAGATTTTTTATTTTTTTATTTTTCAGCAGTAGTGTTGTTCTAGTGTCAAACTTCTGTTTGTGCTGTGCAAGCATATATTCCAGTTCAAGAAATTAAGGTGTCTTACACAGATTTATATTGTAGTGCTGTAAGCGGGTTGGCACATGACTGTTTATTTATTTTTTGGAATTTCTTGCCTAGTTGGTAAAGAGCTTCAGTGTCCCCCAGCCAATGATTATTTCCAGCTATTTAAACACAGCAGGGGGGAGGGAAGAGGACTTAGGTATAGCTACTCAAATTATTTTTTATCAAAATAAAATGAATTAAAGAGTTGTTCTGTTAAATTTGGGAGGAGGGTGTTCGTCTTTGTTCTTTGGTGAAGAGGTATCAAAGTAGTATATCATTGTCACTTTAAGTGTGGGGGTTAGGGAGAGCATTTCATCTTCAATCCCTTCTCTGGGGCAGCATCGGGGCCTGCAACTTGTGCAACTGTGGCCAGTTCATGAAACGTCTTGGTTGGACACCTGCTTCCTTTCATCCCAGGAGAAGCTCCAACTTTGATCATAAAGAGACTTTCACATGGTTTCAGCCATGGGAAGCATGGCTCTGTTTGTTTTGGTGAAGGGTGTTTGTTTTAGTGGACTGTTCCCTTTCAAAGTAGGAGCAAAACAAATCCAAACAGAAGAGCAGGAAAAAAACTTGTTTGGATTTTTGTGTGTGCATTTGAGTATGCTTAGCATTTAGCTGAGTTTGCTCTTTCCTTTTGGAGAGTCTGCTGTGTGAAAAAGCCCAGAAGGCAAAAATGAAGAGAACAAGTATGAAAAATGTGACCACGATGCCAACAGTAGCGATAGGAACTTGCACCTTGGAACAACCTTTAACTTTTTCTAAAATTAACTTGATGATCTTTTGATGTTGAATGTTTCTATATTTTGCTTCTTAAGGTAGAGAGAGGTGCATCGTATCTACACAGTGTGTGTGCCCACCATGCAGGCAGGAGAATGAGGTTCTGAGAAAGTTAGCCCTTCACGTAAATGGTGTATTGGAAAGGAAGTTCTGACACTGAGCTCAAGTTTCATAATATCAGGTGTGATACAACTATGCTTTTACTGATTTCCTCACTTTCTGGGACCACAGGCATCTCAATCCTTTTTCTCTCTGTATTGGCTGTTGACAGTTACATGCTGTTTATAGCAGCAGAGATCTTGTTCTCTTGAGGTATCCAGGAAAGTCAAAAGGCTTTTCATGTAGCTGAGTAGTTCAGAAGACATGGCTGTGCGTCGTAAAAGTGAGGCTTAAATTATCACCTTGATATTTTTGCTGGGCATTTAGCTGAAATTTACTGCAGAAAATTTTAGGTTTATGCCAGACTTAAAATTGTATGCATGTGTTCTCTAATAAAATAGTTGTGCTATTCTTCAGTTAGGTTTGTTTCTTGTTAGATGTGCTACTCTTCAATTAAGTTGATTTTTGTTTTGCTGGGTAGATAAGCATTTCATATAGAAAATTTTCCTGTATTTAACTGTGAAGACAGTCCTCCATGTGCACACTGGTCTGTGTCCCCTAGATGGCAGGAAAGGATCACTTTAACAGTACCAAACCTGCATCACCTCTGTGCTTCAGCATCAACATGAGGGGTATTAAAAATATCCCGGTGAAACGCAGTGGTTGTATATCACTAGCTAAATCGTGGGGACCACGCTTAGATACAGTGGAGAAAGCACTCAGGAGAGGGAAGTTGGATCACTTCTTCAGTGGGAGGGAAGCTTACGGTGAGTTTTGAATAACTTTGAAACTGAGTTCTGTAACTTAAAAGCATTTTGTCTTCATTATTTATGGTTAGAATTATGTTCCGCACCCGTTATTGTTGCTCCAGCTGAGAATGGGGACAACAAAAAAAAAAGAATACAATTCCTGACATATTTCATTTTTATAACAACTTCTGTCTGCTGTCCATGACATGCCTTAGTTGTTTTGAGCTTTGGTTGATTGACAGTTGTTCCTCTAAGGCTCTGCAAAGTTGTGCTACTACTCCTCAGAAATTGCAAGGCAGATGCCTGTAATATTTGGGATCTGTAACATTTGAACTGTCAGCTGTACCTCTAAAATATACCTTGCTGTGCGTTTGGCTGTGGTGATGGTTTGTGGTCTTTCCTATATGCTTTTTGCACATGAAGGCTAATTTCAGGTAAAATGGCAGATTCGTTGCAAGGTTTAGATAATTTTCAGTGGTAAGGAGTGCTCGAAATAGCAGCATGGGCAACGTGCAGTACCACCAACAATCTTTCATTGCCCATCTCATTTGTGTTGCAGTTGATATAATGCGTGTCTCCTCTGAAACGGTGGTAATTCTTGTTCTTCTGTACTGTTGGTGCTGAGTGATTCGGTATTTATTGAAAATGTATGAAATTAGAGAGCTAAGTAACGTAGAGTGGTACCAAATGTTGCAGGGTTCATGAAAATAAGTGAAGTATCTGAGACACAGTTGTTCCTGCAACATTTTTCTTTCTCTGAAATTCAGATAGAGGTGAGAGGAGAGACCAGAACAAAGATTAAACTGCAGTGATGAAACACTGCTTCTTGCTGAGCAAAGGTTACAACGGAGCAAGGAAGCACAGCATGGTGACGTGTCACGCTAGCAGTTCTTCAGTAATTCTGTCATTTAGAAAGCTGTATGCATTTGTTTTAGATTTGGTAATTCATATTAAGAAAAAAAAAATGGTCTAGTGCTGTTTGATAGAATAGGATGCCAGCTTCTACTAAGGAGTGTCTTATTGATGACTTTGATGAAGACAGAACTTGAGCAATCTTGGGTTGCACCTGAGGCTTGGTTGCTAGTGTGAATTCTTGACAAGTGTTCACGATCACCTCCTTACGGTGGTGAAATGAGGGTATTCAACTGCGATTCTTGTAGAAAATGAAATTCTACATAAAAAAAAAAAGTACCTTTTTAGCCAAAAGGCCACTTTGGACACAGAAAGGACAAATATTTGGAAAATTTGTTGTCTAGTTATAATTTTAGAAAGACACATAGTGTACATGTGAATGTGTTAATTCATTGTGTATGTGTAAAGTCAGTATCCTCTCATGTGCTGGGCACCTTCCAAAATACTGAAACTGTTGGGCAGTATAATATCAAAGGAGTTTCAAGATGAATGGTATGCAGTAAGGATGGAGATAAAGGTGGAAGAGGGTGCAGGGAAGCAACAGCAGTGATAGGATGTAGTTGCTCAGTGATGAGCAGTGCTGCACGTGAAGAAGAAAATATCCTTTCCTTACTCATCTGTTTCTGCCATTGCTTCGTGCTTTGTATTTCCTCAGTTCATCCTTTTCTGATCACTCCTTTCAATTCTCTGTTTGCACACCCAGCTGAATTCAGGCTAGTTGGTTCTGTTTCCTTGTCTTTGATTAAAACTTGGAGTTTCTGCCAGGTGGAAGGAGTCTGGAAGCAGGAAACCTAGCACTAGGCAGCAGCAGTGCAACCAAAAGACCTTGCAATTGAAGTGGTAGACTAGAATTAGTGCTCTGTTCACAGGTAGAAGCAACGTTAATTTTGGCAAGACGGCAAAATAGCTGTCGTCTTGTCCCTGCTAAATCTTTCCTTCATGACTTTGCAAAGCCCAGTGTCATCATATTTAATCATGGAACAGTATTCAATCCTCAGCCGGGCGGCACATGGGCAGAATTTCTAATGATTTTCTGTAAAATACTTTGAAATATGCACAAGAGGAAAAAAACAATCTTATATAAATGCAAATGGGAAGCTATAATTCTCTCTTTATATTTCATGGTCTCATATTTTGTGTATTTCCCTTTATACAACTTTTAAAAAACTATTTACATTATGGCTATTGACAAGTGTATTGCCTAATAATTAGCACTTCATTTTTATGTCCACAGTGAAAGTTACGGGTGGCCAATCGATTTACAGGTGGAACAGACTTGTATGGTCTCAAAGGGCTCATCCTCCATACTGCGAAAGAAAAGAAGTGGTGAACAGTGTGGGGCACCTGGGGAGGGAGTGAAGTCTGTAAGACCATAATTTCTTTCAGCTCTTCTCTAAGGATATCCTTTGATGAAGTGAGGAGTAAGAACTTCTTGAAACTCACTTTCTATCTGTTCTTTCTAATCTGCAGCGCATATTTCACAGCTAGTTGCAGAAGTAACTTCTATGTCCAAGTTGTACCAAAGAGTTTACTGGATAAAACTTCAGACATCTACTGGGGTGGGTGGGACCAGTCATGACCTAGCTCAGCTGTGCTCTGATTCTGTAGGGTGAGGTCCCATTCTGTTCCCAAAGCCCTTCAGATAGAGGTATTAGCACAGGATTGTGTCAAAACCACACATACTTAAAGATTTGAACATGCTTTTTAGGAAAGCTGACTTGTAGATCTCCACACCCTGATTGCGTCGGTATGCCCTTTCTGTGGCTGGGTTGCAGAGCCCTCAGAAGCTGTCTGCAAAGCCCTATGCGGAGGCTTCTGTGCTGTACAGTGGCACATGGTGTACTCACGGCATCCACAAAGAATGATGGGGCTCTGCCTCCAGAGTTGACTTTGTTCTCACTGCACTGTTCTCCAGAAATGGCCATGATTACCAGTGAAGACACTGGAAGCTGAAATTAAAGGTACAAAGATAAAATGTAGCGAAAGTATTGGTTAAAATTTTCAGATGTAAGCACTGACCTTTTGGAATTAAATGAACAATAAGGCGCTGTTGGTCAGGAAAAGGTCTACTGAGTTGTTTAAAAGAATCTCAGAAAAAGTTTCAAAAATAGTGTTGCTAAAATTGATAGTTACTGAAGAAAATCTTGGTAACTGGCTAACGCTGGTCAAAATCTTCTATGACAGTTTTAAGAAAAACATGACCATTTTCTTTACAAAACAAAACTCTGGTTTCTGGCTTCTTATTTTTTTAAGATTGCACTTTTTAAGAAGTGTTTTCACTGAGTCACTTGAGTGCTTATCATTTTTCCATCAGCTTCAACCAAGAGTCAGGTTGGACGGGGCTCTGAGCAACCTGATGTAGTGGAAGATGTCCCTGCTCATTGCAGGAGGTGTTGGAATAGATGACCTTTAAATATTCCTTCCAACCCAAACCGTTATATGACTTTCCCGCATCCCCTTGGAGGTTCTATTCCACTCTGTAGACAACAGAACTACAGCAGAAAGTTCCACTGGTTTGACCAGAGTCAAAAAGGAAGTTGCTGTCAGACATTAGGCTTGGAGATTTGTTATTGTAATCCCATGTTGAGAAAAGGGGGTTTTGAAAAAGCTTTAAAGTTTAAGAATAATACATCTTCAGTCACCACCAATACTCAAATTCCAATGTTGGGCAAAAACTTTGAATGTATTTTTTAAAAATGGTATAACTAGAAATTTGGTATACACTACCATTAGATAGAGACTGAAGAAGCCAATTGAAAGAAAAATGTTAAACTTTGTAGGAAAATATTAATAACTGATTATTTTTGAGACATATGTGTCTTACATGTAAAGGAAATTGATGCAGATACATATTCTAGTATGTCCAGTGAATATTGAACAAAATAAGTATTGATCAAACACTCTGTTCTTAGACCTGCTTTTCCCATCCAACAGTTGCTGTTGGACTTAGCACGTTCTGAAGATGAATGCAAACTCTTAAAATATTTTCCCTTTGCTCTTTTATCAGTAAGTTGCAAGACAGCAGATACTTAATGGAATCAGTTTTCATTTTAGTAGGAAATGTAATATACTTCTGCTCTGGAGGAAAATTGGGAAGTAATTACTGTAGAATTAAATCCTATTGCTTCTGTGCAAATAAACACAATATAGGAAGTGTCTGGGGACTTGCGGTAGGGTATGTAATCCAACAGTGCTCATTCTTCTTTATAGAACTATCTAATTAGGAGTTAATGAACAAAATATTGGACTGCTTGCAATTGCCTACACTGATTCTCTGCAAGTATTGTAGAAAGTTTCTTTTGCTTCCTATGAATCTTTTTATCTTTTTGCTTTGCTTTTTAGCAAAAGTGAAAATGGGATCTTACATTAACATGAATTGTGTATATCTGGATAATAAGCAATTAAATTCAGTACCTTCTTAATTCAGTTGCTGGTTTGATTGTCTCTTCTGTGCAGTCAAGACTGTTTCTGATTGTCTATGTACAGATTGATAAATATTTCTAAAAAGAAAAAAATTTAACTGTATATGAATTGAAATAAGGAGGGGGCAAAAGTACTCTCATTTAAGGTCAGCCCATGTGAATCTGTGTCTGCCTTCTGCTCTGTGACTAATTTAGAAGCTTCTTTGGGAGCGAAAGGAATTTGAGGTTTTTAATTGTGCTGAACAAGTAGTAGACAAGGGGCCCATGTGTGAGCCATGGGCTTTACATTCCAACCTTTTTCTTTTCAGTTGTTGTTCTATTGACTTCTTGTCAGCTGGGATTTCTCGGCACTGGACACAAAGTCTCTGCCCGGGCATCTTAGAAAGTGTATCGGTGACAGAGTAGTACACTGTGGCATACCGCTGTGCCCTGTTTTCGCCCTGCCAGGATTTCTGGCTTAAGCCAAAGACCCACAGACTCTCCCAACCAATTCTAAGGCATAGACAAAATTTTAGATTAAAAGTTGTCCAGTACACTTATAATACAACAAGTAGAAATTAGCCATTGAACCTATAAATCTACTTTAATATACATAGTAATTAATTCAGGGTTATTGAAAAATTACTTGCAGATTCATAAATATTTGATTGCTTTGAAACACAGATGTCAGTGGCTTTATTTTTAAAGCCTAATACTAGAATCAGAGAGAGTTTTAATATTGCTAAAATTATGCCAAAATGCCATTGGAACTTCAGGCAAAACAGATCTAACTTAGGCTAGTAAATCTATTTCATTTCAAAGGAACAGAGCAATAAAACCCTTGAAGCGGGCATTACCTGAAGGTAATTGACTGCATCTATGAGTTAAATGTTCCAAGGAAAAGAGTAGACTGCTTCTAGCTGACAAGGTCAATTATCCCCTCACTGTGTCCTTTCGGGTGGTACTGGCATTCTGAACACATCCGAAATCGTTAAATAAAACTTTTGAGAGCAGAATAACGTTTGTTTATAAAGAAAATTCCTAATAACTATTTTTAAAAACACAGACATTAAAGAAATTGCCATGGAGGTAATTCACAGAAATAGTGGGTATATGCCCTTCACTTCCAAGTAGTCATTATGTACCTGTCATCACTTGTGGGTGAGTGGAATCCTATCATGGGATTTTTGCATTTTGTTTGTTTAAAAAACATTGACTGTAAAATGGCATTTTGTGATAAGTGGAGTAGTTAAAGGCTGGTGTACAGTTTTTGTATTTGGGCATCCCTGTAAGTCCTATTTCTATCGTGGGTGGAATCATGATGTAAAAACAAGTTAAAAGCACTTAGGCCAGATCAGACAGGGCTGAACGAAATAGGGAATTGGTAAAAGGTCAGTCCACTGGTTCAGGAGCCAGTAGGCAGTCGGAAGATGGACAGATGCCTATTTTGTTTCAGATGTCCAAGTTCAGCTGGTGAGTCCCACACAAGAAAAGCCTCACCTGCTCTCTGTGCCTGAGGAGCATGAAGTAGGTAGGCTCTCTCAGGCACCCTCTCAGGGGGTTCCCTTAGGAATATACTCAAACTCTTCCCACAGCTGTTTTGGCTTGATGCCCCTCTTATGGGCTTCCCAATGCTGAAGCACAGACCATGACACATCTCTTGCTCTGTTTGAGACTTCTCCCCTTCCCGCCGTTCCTTTGGTAATGCTGTATATAGGTTGTACCATTCCCTTGCCTTAGTTTCCTGTTCATTTACTTCTTAAGCTTCTTTGGGAATAAAATCTTTATTATAACATTTGAGTTTCATCTGTTTTCCTGCAGCTTTTCTCTCAAAAGCAACAATTACTGTGTCATGATAACACCAGATTGTTCATCTGTGTCCAATTCGAAAGTAATGTTCTGCTTTCTTTCAAATTGATAGGCCATTCACTCTTTACTGCACTGTTGTTCATTCCTTCCAATATGTTAATAATGCTGTTTCCAGCCCTGCTCGTGCTGTTTGTACTCTGCTGATATTTGCATTTGCTTGTGAAATCATGGGATCCTCTTTATTGCTTTACTTTTATTTTTAAGTGATGGGGATATTCTTGATTTCTTGAGTCTGGCACACAATTTAATGTTCTGTGCAACTTCTTGTCTTATGTTGACTCCTGTGTTAACCTCTGCAAGTCCTGCTTCATTTCTCTATTTCTCTCTTTTGGGGTGTGTGTGTGTGTGTAGCATCTTGGTTTTTTGGTTTTTTGTCATGTTTGAAATGGTTTCAGTTGCTCTGTACATCGTACGTTTCATGTCTAGTTGAGTGATATTTGACTGGGAAACTTACTTCCTTACAGAGTCATTCTGGGCCTAGTTCTTTCACATTTGGTCACACACTCCTTTTTTTATCTGATCCCTTCTAGATTATCTTTAAAAAACATGTTTGTGTTTTAAATCTTCAGTTGCAGACTCCTTCTGCCTTGACTTATTCTTCATACTGTCTGTTTAAAAGTGTGCCTCAGCTATTTCAGAACTAGTTGTTTGCAAAAATGAAAAGTCCCATGGCTGTCTTCTTTTGTTCCTTGAACCTGCTTCTAGTAGCCAGAAATGGAAGTTCTGTTTTAAACTTCCTTTGTTGTTCTTCATGTTTCCAGAACACTTCAGCTGCTAATGGATATTCAGAGTATTTTCTTAGCTTCACATGCTCCCTGATGCCTTATTTGGTAATTGTTCCAAAGCAGAGGCCTGCTTTGGGGGCTATCTTATAGGGTGTTTGAGTCGGAGTCCAGAATCATGGTGCCTATGTGGTGAAACGAGTAGGGGAAGAGGAGGAGAGCAAAGGCCTTGGATGTTGAAAAGCCTTGAGTCTCCCCAGGCGAGGGAATGTGGAAGCCTGCTTGAGTCAGAGACCACTGCTCTCTGACCACTGGAATAGAATAATTGGGGCTGGAAGATACCTTTAGAGCTCATTTAGTTCAGTGCTTGGCCAAAAGCAGAGCCAACTTCAAACTCAGGCTTAAAGCCTTGTCCAGTTGGCTCTATCTGAACCTCTTTGGACACCAAGTACTGGTGCTTGCCCATGTTAGCCACTTCAGCTGCAGTGTCTGCATGCCCAGGGCATCAGTTTGAGCATTCACATGACCACACTGAGTGTCAGGGAACTGATCTGGCTAAAAATCAACCATTGAGTGACTTCAACAGGAATAACGACAACATTGGTGTTAGCAACATCCTCTCTTCGCTTGTCCTGAAGGAAGTGAGGTGGAGGGATGCAGGAAAGCAGCACCCCCTTTGCAAATGCAAAAACTGTCCCTTCTTCCTTCCCCCCACGATGCACGTGCAGGTGGGTGATGTAGGAAACCTCTTGCATTTAAGCATGTGGGAAATTTCATCAATGTAAACTGTGCTTTGGAAGAACGCACAACCCAATCAGAAGCTATTCAATTCTTTTTACTTCCCGAAACAAGCCCCAGGCCAAAATTTAAAAATGTGTAAGTACATTTCTCAGCAACATCTCAAATTTAGGCCCTGTGCAAAAACATGGTGGAAGAATAAGCATTTGCTGTAATGTTCTCAATGCTCATTGAAAGCTACAGTTCAACTCAAATTCTAAGCCTGGAACTGGCGTGAAAAATATATGTAAAATCCAAACCCTGGTGTTTACTAAACAGACAAAAGCCTCGCAAAACCTTCCTGTCCCAGACCTTGCTGGGCTTTTCCATAGCCTAATATTAAGCTCAATGACAGCCGAAGTATTCACTCGGGTTTATTCTTTGTTATAGAAAAACCTTTAATTTAGCCTCCAGGAGATTTGAACTTGCAATGGAGAACTGTCACATTCACTCTGATTCTGCGTGCAAATCTGCTAACTCTCACAGCCATTCAGTTCTTTATACTGTTTATAAATAACCTTAAAATGATTTCAGCTGCACTACATCATGTTTTTGAAGTACATAGCATGATAATAGGACAATCAAATGTCATGGAGATCAAGTTTTAGCAATAGTACTTTAAATTCAACAACCAGCTCTGGTTCAGAGATGTCGCATTTCTGTTATTCAAAACCTTGTGATTTTCATCTCAACAAGGGCAACGTTGTCAAAGGAAATGGGGAGTGGGAGTGGAGCTGGGGGAGTGTGTGGCAAAAGGGGAAGCTTTAGGTACAGAAAAGCTTTACAATGTGGTATTCTATAGATAATATGTAAAAAAAGAAATGGAGACTGAACTCTGATTTTTTTTTTCCTATTCTTTGTCATTCTCTGAATGTTTTTTCTATGGTTTCTTTGTTTCTGTCCTTTCCTTCCCATGCTTCGAAGTGAAGCATCAACTCAGAAGATTTTGTGTTTTCTTTTCAAGATTTGTGTATTATAGTGGAGCTGAAGATAAGCTTAATAAATTGGGCTATCTGAATAGCATCAGGTATTATAACTGTAAATGCCATTCTTACATAGAAAATATCGGTTACTTATATATTGCATGCATTTTTCATTTGAACAGTTTCCTTAACATAAAATAGCGCTTAATAACCTGAGACTTGCGCAAATATAGACAATACATATTTTAAATTCTTCCTGCCTGCACCAGTCCTACCTTCTGTTCTTCCCTCATGATATAGTGGATGAAGTCTAAAGAAGATGGACTTGTGATGTAGAAGATCTTTTTCTGAAGATTTAAACAAGTTTATTCAGTGGTATTATTCATGATCTTATTTGATCTTGGTTGCTTCCTCTAGAGATCAAAGAAACATAGTTCCTTTTTATCAATTTATTTCATCCGGTATACCGCACTATGCAATGCCGCCCAGCTTCATTGGGATTTTAAAGTTTAGAGTCTTAAAGATGTTTGGTAACTTTAACTATATTTTAATTCAGCCTATTTTTCCCACTCAACTTTCCTTCCATTTTGCCATCAAAATATAGGAAGTGTTAACGTTTCTTATAAACTGGTTCCCTGGAAGAAGAGGCCTCTCTGTACTGTCATAGAACAACTGTCTCTTATGTAGATTAGGTCAAACCATATTCTGTATATAAATGTCTCGTTGTAAATGAGTACAGTAAACCAGATATTTTTATTTCAGATTTGTGAAATATTATATTGATGAAAATGATATGGTTGAAAAACCTCCTTAGGTTTCTATTCTCAGTCATGACTTTAAGAAGATGAAAGATACCAATACCATTGGAAATGCAGCTTCAAATGAAGTTAACATTAGACGCATATTTTTATCTACAGATGTATGACAGCAAAATATGCTTTGAAAACATGACACAACATAGGTTCTACAAAAGTAGGAAAGAAAGACCCTTTAAATGGCCAGCGATTTAGCCTCAATGTGACTTCAACTCTGCAAATTGGAAGTTGGCAAACTTTGGGATTGAATATCTTGGAGGCAATAAAACTTAAAAGCTAGAAAAACAACATATTAACTGCTACAAACCGCGAAAATTACAGATGTCAAGCATCTGTAAAAGACATTCACACCATTGTAGAGCAAGGATTGCAAGAGTGATTGATATGCCGAGTCAGCTCCTCTTTCAGTTGAGAATGAATTCACCGTTCAGCAGATACCCTGACAACATCTGCCCTCCTGTAATGAGATTTCTGACAGAATTTGCACGGTTTATTCTGAGTGCGTGTAATGTTTCAAATTAATAATCTAAACTTCATTCAATTCTTACGACCATTCCACTGAAGCTGTAGATTTTTACCTGTGTTACTGATCAGTCATCTTCCATGATAATCTGTGAATTACTTTGTCAGCTAATCATATTTTTTACTGTATACCAGATTATTCAAACTGCAAAGATCTCGCAGCAGATGGTCTGCGTATCACCATCTATTTAAAGAAACAATGGTGAACAGGAAGCAATAAAATTAAATCAGATTCATGAAGGAAGCACAATGTAGTCTTCTATCACTTGTTGAAAAACTTAGGTCACGTTGGTGAGATACATAACCTGTGAAAATTAAATATGCTGCATTACTTTCGGTATCTTAAATATGCTCTACTGAGCTAGAGAGTATGTTTATCAGCAGTTATCAACCCTCTTAAAACTCTGAAGGTTCTGCTAAACACAGACCAGAGCCAAACAGCATTGCTTCTGTGTTTTGGCATTGAAAGTTAGCAAAAGTACTGCATCTGACTTAGTGTGTGAAACTTGAGTGCCGTTGAATGCCATTTAAACTGTCTAAACATCAAGCATGCATTTTTAAACACTAAGTAGATGTCAAATAATAAACCCAGGTTTGTTTTTGTTGTATATACTATGTAATGTATAATGAATAGCTTTAAGGGATGCTCTCTAGTGAGTCTGCTTAATGGGGGTGCCTTCTGTAAAACAAGCTTCGTCTGAAATGTGTACTGGCTTGAACTATGTGCAGCTGTTCCGAGCTTCTTGGGATTGCAGATTTTGCTATCTGTAGGGACAATGTTTCCTTAAAAATGCATAACATATAGAATTTAAATTGTGTTTAAAAATGAACAAAATCATGAACAAACACAGCTGTGTTTGCATGTGTATTTTTTGTTACTGTCTCTCCCTGTAGGTTTATGTCTGTAAGAGAGGAGGAGGAGGAGATAATTGCAAAGAAATGCTTTTATTTCCTTGTTTAAAAAACATTAATGGATCCACTACTTTCTGTAGGCAAATTAAGATTTTCTGTCTTTATTAACCCCAACCGAAAACGTGACCTAGCATGAAAAGTTTAAAATGAGTACAATTGCCTTAGGGGAAGCTAATAGGTCTAGGGATGGGGAAAGTACTGCACTGGAATGTCTCTGAAGCTGCTTGGATGGTTCCTAAATGTGTAAGTGAGAGCCAGCATATCAGCAGTGAATATTGCTCATCATGTTGTGAGTCCGCGCGGGGATGTTCAAGATGTATTTCATGAAGATATTAACAGATAATCCCTACTCTGAGGAGAGAACTACTTTAATATAACTGTTACCTGGTAACTGAGACTTAAGACAAGGAGTAGCAGACTGCACTGGTGATGTTGTAATTCTTGCTCAGGAAGTTATGTATGAATGTTGATGGCTCAGTTCATTTTCTTTTCCCAATTTGGTTACTTACTCTTCCATTCACTTCTCATAGCGAAATGTTTATTCAACCATTTCTTCATACTAGTGAGCGTTATATGAAAGAATGTGAAGAAAATGTCATGTGAAAGGGCTGGAGATATAACTTATGCATCAGAAGGCTTTAGAGCAATTAGGAATTATTTGCAGGCACAACTGAGGCTTAAAAGACCTCCCTGATGTGACTGAAATTAGCTGCTCTGAGGGGAGTGGGCTGAATAGCATATGAGGAGCTTTCCCAGCCTGGTGTAGTCGGGTACCAGCTCGAATTCAGATCTGGCTTGGGTCACAAGTTAAAAGGAGTTTGCACACTTGTCCCCAGGGGACATTTATCTATACGCCAATGCCACCTTGCAGTTTGGCACAGCAGTAGTGTGAAAAAGCTTTCTCAGTGGCTGCCTGCCCTGTATGTGCTTCTCTTGCCATGAAATCAGTTCTGAGTAAATCAGTCTCATTCATCATCAGGGTGAAATATTAAAAAAAAAAAAGAAAGAAAAAAGTGTTGCCTAAGAGGAATTGTAGCTTTTTTTTACAGAGTTGTTTAATGATTTAAATACACAGGTCATGTTTTTTTCGTTTTATCTTTGTTAAGTACATAGCTTGGAACACCACTCGAGAAGGAACAGTAAAATAGAAGTGTTTTATCTATTCATTGTATCTTATCTTACTTTTGTACATTAAATCTCCTTCAAAATGTCATGTAAAATTAGGAAGTAGCAATCAGATTCCTCCTGAGAGTACACTTTTATTTCAGATACAATCCCAAGCCAACTAGTTTCATAGATTTCTTTGTATGCCAGTACAGATATTTGAAAGGCATCATTTAAAATGTCCCTTTAACTAGCTCTACAGCACTTTGTAGGTTCTGTTCAAATATTATTTAGGTTGTTATCTTTGCCAACCAGATGAATTTCAGAAGCAAAGGAACATGACAGAAAATAACAGCAGCTGGTGTTATATTATGTAGAAGTAGCTGCTGTGGCTGGAGTATGTCCCATCTCCAATGGTCAGGACAGGGACAGATTCTTACACTTTTTCCGAGTGAGGTGTCTGCATCTGGTCACAATGCAGTTGCCTCAGACCAGAAAACTGCTTTCCTTCACCGAACCAAGTGGGATGGATCCCAGATGTCTAGCCCTGAGAGACTCAGGCATGTTGACATGTCCGCAACATGCTCATAAAATCTGCATAATTCAGTACCTCACTCCCCATCCTTCATCATTTTTCCACTACTGGCTCCAGACTCCTTCTCAGAGGTGCCTGTTTCTTCTCTGCCTGTGAAGCAGCCGTTATGTCCCTGCTAAGGAGGGCCAAAAAACAGCAAATGCAGCCAGGAGTGAAGTTACAGTGACAAGGACATCACCTGAGCGTTGGTCAGCCAAGGAAGAGACGAGGCAATTACAAGTGCAGTAGAGAGGAACACCTATGGTGAAGTTCCTACATAACAAATTTTCATCATCCTGAATCCACCCACAGCCTAAACCTGTGCATTTGTCTCCTAGATTGCAGTGCCTTGTTTTCCACATTATCCAGTTTTTCATCATTACCTACGATTTCAAACAACCCTGGCTTTCTTCAGTGTCTCCATGCTGTTGCATTGCACAAAATATAACATATCTGGTAGCCCAGAGTCCAGTTGTTTTGCTTTTAATTAGGGTTGTGGTTTNTTTTTTTTTTTTTTTTTTTTTCTGTCACTTATCTTGAGTGAATGAAAATAGCAGAATGGAGGCAGGGGATGTGGGACACGCCAGTTTCCAAAAGATGAAGTTCACCAACACTTTTTAATTTGCCCTTATTACTACTGGGGAATCATTGCCTGGGAATATTTTCTAAAACTACTGTTATTTCTTTCCTAAATGTTACTTGCCATACAGGTAATCCTTACGTATCAAAGGACACTGGGATTTTTTAATTTTTTTACTGTTATTTGTTTTAGAGTACAGAGGTGCTGTAAAATGGAGATGTTAAACAAACAGGCTCTCGGCTGACTAACTTTTCTCTCACAACCAGCTGACAGAAGTTTCTGAAAATAGGGCATAAGGGATTAGTACAAGAAAATAGAACTATATGTGGAACTGAGAGTAGAAAAAAAAAAAAAAA